>CAUYQU010064841.1:0-83554 GCA_963574635.1 Cheracebus regulus | reverse complement strand
AAGAGCTGAAACCCAAGGCAGACAAAAAAAGGGGGCTTCTCAGCCTAGCGGGGAGTGCTGAGCCCTGGGCTCTCCCACCCACCAAGCCACTCCAGTCCCACCTCTCACACTCTCTCTGTCTCTCTCTGTTTCTCTGTCTCTCTCTCTCTCACACATACACACACACACACATTCAGCATACACACATAGACACACTCAGCACACACACTCAGCACACACACATACTCTCAGCACACATACACTCAGCACATACACACATAGACACACACAGCACACACACACATAGACACACACACATACACATAGACGCACACAGCACACACATAGACACACACACACATAGACACACTCAACACACACACACTAAGCACACACAGACACACATACACTCAGCACACACTCACATACTCACACACAGACACACTCAGCACACACACACACACACAGAAATATAGACACACAGATATACAGTGTTTCAGCACATTTCTAGACAAATGACTAATGTGCACACTGCACCAGGGAGACACCATATTCAAATCAAGGACTTGAATAGGTCAGAAGCCGAGGATGCATCTTTTCACCCCAGGCTTTGGGGTCTCCTCTGGTCCCTGGGCCCCCTCTCCCCTCCCAGCCCAGACAGGATCATGCAGCAGTTCCATCAGGACTTTGGAAGCGGAGAGGCCTGACTTCCAATCCCAGCCCCGCCCCCTGGCTTGCTACATGACTTGGGCTCATTGCTTGGCCTTTCCAAGCCTCAGTTTCCCCAGCTGAGGGAGTGAAGATGGCAGTTCCTGCCTCATAAGATTGTGAGGATGAAACAAGAAAATGCAGGTGGATTGTAGCCTGGCACCCAGCGTTCAGACGGTCTCCACGCCGAGCTGCTTTTGCGGGACCACTGTCTTCCTCTCACCCCAGCATGGCCTTAGTCTCCAAGAGGCCTAGAACTCTGGGAAAGGAGCAATCAGGACTGGACACAGCTCCAGGCTTTTCTTGTTTCTCTAAAATACTCAGAGTCCAGGGTCCTTTATGGGATCTGCCTTGAGTAGCCTTAGATGGCATGAAGGGAGTGGGAACCCTAAACACAGGTTCGCCATTCCGGGGCTCCCTGGTGGTGTGTCCTGTGTCAGCCTGTCCATTCATTCTTTCATTCATCTAAGCACATGTTCATCAGCTGCCCCCTGAGCATCCACCATGTGTGTTGGGGTTGCGCCCAGGCCTCTGTCAGGCGGGGAGCTCAGCCTGAGGCCAGGCTGTGAGTGGGATGTGGGATGGGAGAGGGGGCCAAGCAGGGTCCTGTGTGAGGTTCAGGGTACACGGCACCCACGGTGCCTCTCCCAGAGGACCCCTGCACCTCTCATCTGGGCAGTGAGGATGGTTGGGATGGATGGCCTGGCTTTGCCCAAGCCCAGAGCAGTGGTCTCTGGACAGCGATTGCTATTATATTCTCAGAGAAATGCCCAGAGTCCCTCAGGTTGGTCGAGATTTGTTCCTTGGACTCCTCAAAGGCTTTGCCAGAGGGTGGAGGCTGTGTGTGTGTGTACGTGTGTGTGTACATGTGCGTGTACGTGTTTGTGTGTGTGTGCACATGCACGCTGGACACAGGGCTGTGGCATGATTGCCGGATTGGAGGCAGAGTAGTTGTGCTCAAAGCAAGAATAATTAATACACCCACCCTTTTCTGCAGTGGACCCTCTTATGAAAGTGTCAGAATGTAAGCAGTCCACTGTCATACACGTGGATGTAAATGAGATGTGCATTGTCCATCAGAAAAGCTCTAACTCTGTTCCTGGCTCCGCTGATACCTCTTGTGCTAACACAAATCCATTTACTTGACTTTGATTCGCTTATTAATATTGTGACTCTGACTTCAGATATATGATCAGGTTACAGATATAATCAGTTTTTCACTGAATGATTGTGACTTGCTTTCCAACATCAGAAGCCCATTTCAGGATATTTCAACAAAAAAACCCAAACAACTGCTGCATCTTCCTGTGCCTCGATATTTGGGTTTTAGAACAAGAGTAACTAGACAAACCTGGACATATTCTCTTCTTGGTTTATATTTTTTTTAAAAAAAAAAAAAAAAGGAAAACAGCTTGGTTTTGACATTAAGGAACTGGCCAGTAGCTTCTGGTTTTTCTGGGCAGTCCCGCTGGGAGATGCTGGACCTTACTCTTCTGCCCGCTGCCCGCCCGGTGTCCCCATGGTGGGATCATCCAGAGCCCACCCGGACAAGCTCTAACCCAGATGTGCTCACGGTACTGCCACCCGCTGCAACCTGAGACACAGTGGGTTTCTGGCACGGGGCCTCGTTGTGGGGAATGGAATTTGGAGGTAGCGGCGTGATTTGAAGGGGTGGTTTAGCTGTAGCTCAGCCCTGTGGGTGGAGTGTCTTTTTTTCAGGTGGGATGGGAGTAAACTTGACGAGAGAAGATTTTGCACATCAGGGCAGACCCTGCATCTGAAGTGGCAGAGGACATTCTCCGGGTGCTGCCACACGGGTCTCTGAAGGGACTGTGATCTCCTGCGGGCAGGGATGTGCCCCCGACCTCCTGTGAGCCTCCTTAGCACTGAGCAAAGCCCTGCGTGACTGGGGACATTCACTGAAATGAGCGGGGTTGGATTTAATGGACTCTGAAGTACAACCGCGCAGCCTCAGATTGACTTTTGCATCCAGGCCCTTGGGACACCGCCACACTCCCCAGGGTGTGAGGGCTCAGAAAACGCAGTCTCTACCCAGAATTAGCGCAATCGGAACCCTTGTGAGCAGGTGAAACTGCTGTCCTCAGCCTCTGAAGCATAGAATGCCCCCAAGCCAATGAATGCTCATGCAATTTCCCACCTCCTATTCCACTCACTTGCCAGTCACTCAGAGAGAGCGCCTGCTGTGGGACTGCGGCCTGGAGTCTCACCACAGCCTGTCACAGGACCGCAGGTGCCTGCTGTGAAGGAGGGAAGAAAGGCAAAAAGGCACAGAAAAAAATAATTGTGCAGTTTTAAGTTTCTCGCTGTGTCTCTTATCACGTGCCTCCCACGATTCTGCTCATGGGCTGAAGGGTCAGGCCCTTTGAAGGTGATTCTACACTCCTATACCAGACTTTGACTTCCAGTACAGTCAGTCCCAATTTTCAGGACCAATCCTAGAGTATGCATTCAGTTATTGATCATCAATAGTTTATTGTCCTATCACTGCATCTTCCCTGGACACGGTAATGGAAGTATTGGTTTATTTATAGATCCTGTTTGAAGGATGTGACAAATTGATTTTCTGTCACAGTGTAGATAAAGTCAAATAAAAGTCACAAGATAGAAGAAGTGGTCTTGACCTGATTACCACATTGAAAATGTCTTTACTGGCCAGGCATGGTGGCTCACACCTGTAATCCCAGTACTTTGGGAGGCCCAGGTGGGTGGATCACCTGGGGTGAGGAGTTAGTGACCATCCTGGCCAATGTGGCAAAACCCCATCTCTCCTAAAAATACAAAAATTAGCTGGGCATAGTTGCAGGCTCCTGTAATCCCAGCTACTTGGGAGGCTGAGGCAGGAGAATTGCTTGAACCTGGGAGGAGGAGGTTGCAGTGACAGGAAGATGTGCCATTGCACTCTAGCCTGGGCAACAAGAGTGAAACTCTGTTGAAAGAAAGAGAGTACGAGAGGGAGAGGGAGCAGAGGGGGAAGGAAGGAAGCAGAGAAAGGAAAGAAAGAAAGAAAGAAAGAAAGAAAGAAAGAAAGAAAGAAAGAAAGAAAGAAAGAAAGAAAGAGAGAAAGGAAGGAAGGAAAGAAAGAGGGAGAGGGAGGGGAGGAGAGGGGAAAGGGGAGGGGAAAGGAAGAAAAGAAAGGAAAGAAAAAGAAAGAGAAAGAAAGAGAAAGAAGAAAGAGAGGGAGAGGGAAGGGAGGGGAAAGGAAGGAAAGAAAGAAGAAAGAAAGAAAGAAGAAAGAAAGAAAGAGAAAGAAAAGAAAGAGAGAATCTGTACCATATTCAGAAGCCCTAGAATCTCCCGCACTACCCAGGCCCCTCCTGAGTCCGCAGCACTGAGTCCCCAGGTGCTCCTGGCACACCTGCTCTCTGAGAAGCACTCAGTCAGGACCTAAGGTGACGCCCAGCCAGGAAACAGGGCAGGGCCAGAGCTGCCCCCTGACCTTGCGAACGTGAGAGCTGTGCCCCTGCCAACCTTCCTGTCCCTGTGGAGGAATCCCAAGGCCCTACTGCACATTCTTCAGTCGTTTTCTGAGGCTTGGGTCCAGAACAGGGGGTGCCCGGCAGCTTTGGAATCAATGGTCCAGGACCTGGCCCGTCCGTGCTGACTCCCCCAGTGAGAAGGAGGCACACACCTCCCTGCTCTCCTCCTGGCCACCCTCCCACAGTTTCATTGGGTGCTGCCGCTCTGGGCTCTGCGCTGCCTCTCCAGAGGCCCCTCCAGAAAGTGCAAGACCGTGAGAAGACCCTGACTCACGGGAGCTCAGGTTCAAGTTCGAAGAGAAAAACAGACAGGGAGGCACACAGAGCAGCGGACGGCCTGCCCACGGCCCTCGGAGGCGTCCAGCAGGGCTTTGCAGGCGGGCACAGGGCTGGGAGGGGCGGAGAGGCGGGTGCGATGCTGGAGCCCAGTCCTGTGAACAAGGTCCGGGAGAGGACGGTCGCTTGGAAAGAAACCGCGATCGCTGCTCCCGAGTCACCCTTGGAATTCTGGTCATCTTGACAGGCTGTGGCACCTGAACATCTTCATTAATGTGAAAAGACAATCGTGAAGACAATGAAAATGACTCTGGGCGCCTCTCCCAGAGAGTAGAGTGTGCCAACTGCGTTTGCTACATCGTGGCCCCCATTCCCCACCCGTGCTTTCACTTCCACAATTTCAGTTACCCACGGCCAACTGTGGCTTAAAATACATGAGTAGAGTGCAACAAGATACTTACAGAGAGTGGAGAGAGACCACGCTCACGTGACTCCTGTGACAGCATATTGCTAGAAGTGTTCTATTTTACTACTGATGTTAATCTCTCACTGTGCCTGATTTATAAAATGAACTTTATGTAGGTATATACGTATAGGAAAAAGCATAGTATATATACATAATATGTACAGGAAAAAGGATAGATATATACATAATATGTATAGGACAAAGCTTAATAACTGTGGTCTAAAATAGATGAGTAGAGTACAAGATATTTAGAGAGAGAAGAGAGACACCACGTTCACTTGACTTCCAAGACAGCGTATTGTTAGAATTGTTCTATTTCATTACTGTTGTTGTTCATCTCTTACAGTGCCCGATTTAGAAAATAAACTTTACATAGGTATGTACGTGTAGGAAAAAGCATAGTATAGTTTATCTGTGGCTTCAAGGGCTCTTGGAATGTATCCCGCACAGATAAATTGGGGGCTGTTCTATATAAATTGATGGTGCTTTCCAGTAGAGCCATGGCAGTTTTCATGAAGAAAGTAACAAGACTGCAGAAGTATTGAGGGCAATGTCTCTGGTGTCTGTTAGTTGGAGTTTACTTTTGTCTGTGGAGGTTAGCCTTCCTGTCTTCAGGGCACTCTTTCAGGATCATAGTCTACTCTGTAATAATAATTTGGTCTTGGTGATATCTCAAGATGATCCCAAACACAATTATCTTTTCACTGCTTAGGTGGTAACTTTTAATGAGTAAAAGATTCAATCAGTATCTTGGTATTGGTGATATATCTGATTTGAAATGACAATCAGCTACTACAAAGATGGAAAAAATTAATTATTGGTAATATTTGAAGCTCATAAGGAATCGTGGGACATTGTACGTTGTTCCCAAATTTGAGATTAGGTGAGGAAACCTTAGTCTTTCATCTTTGGTTTTATGTGACCCCCATTCAAGAATGAAGAGTTATCACTTTAAGGTTTTCAGGGCCTTCCAAGCTGTTCTTTCAAAACAGGGATGATTTTCTTCTATAGGGAGGAAATGTATCCAATAAAAGTCTAGTTATATATAGTTCATTCTGTCTTATTTGGCCCCAGCTATTGTAAGGTTCATGTTCTTTAAGTGGGTAATTGGCCAGTGGGATTGTTGGTTGTTGATTAAATGAATTCAAGTATGGCTTTAGGGTCTGAGAAAATGTGCTTTCGAGAAGCTTCCTGTGTCTCCAGCTATCTGTGGGTCTGTCATCTTTATTGGAATGGAGATAGACTTAATTCTCGCAGAATAAGCTCTTCACTTTTTATTCATTTTCAAGAGGACACTATACATAATTGGAATTATGCAAATTAGAGAATTAGAGTTTGGTACATAGGAAACTGAAATTATGCCTTAACAGACTTCCTGATGCGCCAGCGTTCTCACGGGCTCTTGGCCTGGGTAGAGGGCCGTTGCTTCCTCCGCTGGACCCTGTGCCTGTGCTGGCCCCACCCCCTCAGCATCTGGCCCTGCCCAGTCCAAGTCAGGCAAGGACCCCCAGGAGGAAGCCCCTCAGGGAATGGGATATACTGCGGCTTTAAAATTTCTTTTGATTTAAAAAAAATTCTTTGATAAAATAAAGTTGAGTGTATAATCCACAGGTGTGCACTTAGGTCTTCTGCAGTGTTTATATTAAAAAGCATTGAGCCTGGCATAGTGGCTCTCGCCTGTATTTCCAGAGCTTTGGGAGGCCAAGGCAGGAGGATCACTTAAGGCCAGGAGTTTGAGATCAGCCTGGGCAATATAGTAAGACCCCATCTCTACAAAAAATACAAATCAAATTAGGCAGGTAGAGCTGTGCACACCTGTAGCCCCAGCTCCTTGGGAGGCTGAGGTGGGAGGATGGCTGTGGCCCAGGAGTTTGAGGTGCAGTGAGTCATCATCAGGTCACTGCACTCCAGCCGCCTGGGTAACAGAATGAGATCCTGTCTCAAAAACAGGGAAAATGTGGCACATATACACCAGGGAATACTATGCAGCCATAGAAAATGATGAGTTCGTGTCGTTTGTAGGGACATGGATGAATCTGGAAACCATCATTCTAAGCAAACTGACACAAGAACAGAAAATCAAACACCGCATGTTCTCACTCACAGGCGGATGTTGAACAATGAGAAGGCAGGGACACAGGGAGGGGAGCGTCACACACTGAGGTCTGTCGGGGGGGACTAGGGGAGGGTCAGTAGGGGCTAGGGAGTTGGGGAGGGATAACATGGGGAGAAATGCCAGATATAGGTGATGGGGATGGAGGCAGCAAACCACATTGTCATGTATGTACCTATGCAACAATCCTGCATGTTCTTTATATGTACCCCAGAACCTAAAATGCAATAAAAAAATATGTATGTATATATATTTTAAAACCACTGCAGTGAATTATGAAGCATTGTTGATTCTTAGACATAATAGATTTTCTGAATTCTTTTACAACAAATTGCCGCTCCCTGTTACTCTGTCAGCCTCAGGGAAGTGGGTCAGTGCTGTGACTCCCCAGTGAGGACCCACAGCTTCAGCTTCTCTGTCTTAGCTTTGCTGGAGCCTCTTTGCTCAAGGAAATCCCATCTACAGATTCGAAGCCTCCCACTGGAAAGGCGAGGTCAGGGCAGGGTCGTTTGAGTGTGGAAATAGTGATGGATTTTATTGCTCCACTTTATAGATGAGTAAACTGCAGTCATCACCTCCACGGTCACCCACAGTCAGGAGTAGACCTGAGTGTGGGAGCCGGACCCTGGGCCCTCATCCTGAGCTCCTCCTGGACCCTGTGGCTTCTCTATTCAGCCTCTCCATACAGCCTCATGTGGAGGGAGCCTGGTGCCATTCTTCATCCCCCCCAGGAACTCCCTAATGCTGGGGCCTCCCCTGCCTGCACCGGATTCAGGTCAGAAGGCAGCACTGCCTGCAGAGCCCTGCATTTGGGCTAGGCTTTTTCCCCAGGACCAGCTTCAGGGCACCCAGGGGAGCAGCACCCCCAAGCTCCCACCAGCCTCCTGGGTCACCCCCTTTCCCAGGGCACTGTCTGTTCCCCAAGGACCTCAGAGGCCTCTGAACACACCTGGCCTGTGTGTATAGGGGACAGGGGACATGTGCATATGGAGAGGGAGACAAATCTTTGTGTCCCTGGCTGCCTTCCTTTGGCCACCAGAGCCAAGCACTTCCAGCGGTACAATGTCCCAGGGTGTGCTCAGAATTCAGTCTCCAGTACCCGGAGTTCTCCCATGTATCTCCGGGAACCCCAAAAGAACTCATCTCTGACAGGCCAAGCATGCGTGCATGGTGGGTAGCTGTGTGGCCCAGCCCTGCGTGGCCCAGGTGGGCGCCAGGCTGCAGAAATGAGAGCACAGCACAGCACTTCCTCCCTCAAAACCCCCAGTGCCTCTCTGGTCAGCCAGCCACAGCCAGGTGTGGTGGGCAGATGCCTCACTGTCTCTGACCTCCCTGTCCTCATCCATCTGTGTGTCCAAGGCAGAGTGGCACTGCCTGTCTGGTGGGCTATTGGGAGGATGGGCAAGAGGCCCCTGCAGCCTTGCTGGCCAGCACAAACAGCACAAAGCAGTATTTCTTTCTTTTCTTCTTCTTTTTTTTGAGACGGAGTGTCTCTCTTGTTGCCCAGGCTGGAGTGCAGTGGCATGATCTCAACGCACCGCCACCTCTGCTCCCAAGTTCAAGCGATTCTCCTGCCTCAGCCTCCCAAGTAGCTGGGATTACAGGCGCACACTACCATGCCTGGTTAATTTTATATGTTTAAATAGAGGCGGGGTTTCTCCCTGTTGGTCAGGCAGTCTCAAACTCTGACCTCAGATGATCCACCTGCCTCGTCCTCCCAAAGTGCTGGGATTACAGGCGTGAGCCACTGCACCCGGCCAAAGCAATATTTCTTTATCCCTTCCTCCTTTCCACCTGGCTGGCACCTGACCCTTCCCCTTTCTGTCCACAGTGAAGATGAAGAACAACACCCACTTCCAGTGGGTTAGCTCAGGCTTGTCCAGAGCACAGCTGGTCCCCTGCCCAGACCCCTGGAGGATACTGTGGGCCCCTTCAGGTCCCTGCAGTGATAGCCAGACCAGGAACAGCAAGCCTCTCATCCTTGCTTCCCCTCCCCCTTTTTCTCTCTTAACACATGGGCTTCTTTGCCAGTCTTTTAGAAATGTTTCAGTGATTTTACCTTTAGACATAGGCAATTAGTTTTGTTCATAAGCATGAAGTTCCAACCTTCGCCAGCTGAGATAAAAAGCAAGCCCTTTGCATCCTTGTCTCTTTAACAAGCAAAGCCATCTCCAAAGAGGCCAGCTCATCGCGGCTACATCTGAGACACACTGGGTCGGCAAAGTTTACCGTGAAGGGTTTTTTCAAATTGTTATTTAAATCTTTCATCCATATAAAGTATATTCACATTTGAATCTTGGAAAATGGATTTTGTTTCTCCTTTAGGAAACACACCTTTTTTATTTAAGCTTTTGTTTTTCTCCAAGGTATTACAAATAACCATCTTACCCTGTGAGTCATACTGTCCTGATTTCATAGAAAACAGGTGCAGTATTAGATACAGACACAGAGAGGGTCAACCCACAGCTGTGGTTTTTGGGTCTGTGAGCGGGACTTAGAATAGTCCCTGTTTCCGAGAAGGGGTATTAGCAGGCAATGAGGCAACACTTAGGTTAGGGGCACTTCGCACAGGGCCTGGTATATACTCAGTGCCCAAAAAGTTTGGTTTGTAGAATTAGCGATTATTTTGAGAAATAAACTCTGGCCTTGCTGGCCTGTGCTCTCTGTGGCAAGAAGCCTGATGGGGCCTGATGGTCTGTGTGGCTGTCTGCTTCCCAGCACTCTCCCTCCTCGGGCTTCTGTGAGGCCTGCAAGATGGAGAGATTCCCAGCACCCCAGAATTCTGCCCCGACTGACCAGCCCGCCCACAGGATGTAAATGAAAGGTGGGCTCTGAGCTGTAGGCGAAAGAAGGCGCTTGTCCACTGGCCGGGAATGCCGTTTCCCTCTAGTAATTGTCCTGATTGAGGCTGTTCTGCTCTCAGATTTCTCAGAAGACAGAGGGGTCAGCCTCCCGCTCCTGGCCTTCGCTTTCCTTCCTAACCCAGAAACGTGGGTCAGCGCCTTCGTGACCAGGATGGATCCTGGAAGCGTGGGCCACGAGAGCCTTTGGAAAGGGATGCAGGCATTGTTTCCACACCAGCGTTCATGATATTTCTCTGTGCACGGATGGATGGCCCTCGAAGAGCCCCAAAAAGCAGGCTGAGCTCTCCTGAAAGGGGACAATCCTTGGTCTTTCTCCTTTTGCCAAAAGATCCTGGATAAATGAACTGAGAGAGATGCCAATCTGGACCAGAGATGCTGTCCCTGCCGTTTGAGGCCATCTGGCTGTGACAAGGCAGGTGACAGTCCCAGGACAGCCAGAGGAGGCCACTTGGAAGCCTGTATTTTAGACAGAAACAAAGAAGCTGAGAGGTGCTGCGAGGTGGGACACCTGCATGCGGAGAGTCTCCACCTCCCCAAGGCAGGACAAGTCACAGCAGAGGCTGCAGGGGAGGGTCTCGACTTTGGCTGGAGGCTTGGGAATCTCCAAAGACAGTGAACCCAGAACACTGACTGTGCAGACTACTGGATTTCCGGAGAACACTGTGCTTCACCAGCCTGTGTCAGATACATTATTCACAGAACTTTCTCCAAAGGAGGTTCGCCATGTTAGTCAGGCTCTGGGAGAAGTGAGGAGGTATCCTCGCCATCATCCTCATCAACACCCTCACCATCATCCTCATCATCATCCTATCATCCTCACTATCATCCTCGCCATCATCCTCATCAACATCCTCACCATCATCCTCACTATCATCCTCACCATCATCCTCACCATCGGTTAAATATGGGATCTGGATCACCCTGCGCCTGCCCAGTCCCTTCTGCGACCTCAGGTGGCCTCTCTCCTGGCAGGCAGAAGGGACCCTTTGGTCACACATGGCGACACTTGGAGATTAGGACCTGGCGCGTATCGTTGAACCCGCTGCCAGCCCCAGGCTGGGAATTGCAGATCTGCTCTATCTTTTCTTTCTCCAGCTGCCTTTGAAGGTCAGGGAATCTGCATTTCTTAGGAAAAATGGGGCAAAGGTGAGATGGCACACAGCACAGCTGGCCTCGGCTCAGCCCTGTCATGTAGACAGGTTGCAGAGGGTCACTGCCCCCGCTGCAGAAGGCCACCCTCAGCGCCCAGCAGAAAGGACAGCCCTATTCTACCTTGAGACCCCACTCCCTCAAGCATGGCTGAGTGGCTCACAGGGCTCCTTGGCTCTCAGTTCTGATGCCTTCATTCCCAGAACACGAAGCCAAGGCCAGGAGCGGGAATCTGCCCCCAGGAAGAAGCCTCCATCCCTGGGGAGGCCTTGAGACCCTCTGGGATGCAGCCTAGTCCCCACCCATGACCACTCTCTTCCACCCTGCCCTAGTCCAGCCCTGGCCACCCCAGACATCTGGCCCTTCTCCTGGGTGCTGTCCCCTCTGGCCTCATCTAGCCTCCTCCCGGAGTGCTATCCTGCTCTGTCTCTGCTCAGAGTCCCCCTGAGGCCTCCCACTGGAATGTGCCTCCACTTTTCAGTTGCCTTTTGTCCCCCATGCCCTGTCCTGTGGTTATTTACCTTACGGGGCCGTCCTTCCTCTTGATTGCAGACCCCTCGGAGGCAGATAAGTGGGGGGGTTTCATCCTCCATCTCCTAACCCCGAGCCCACTGGGCCGCTGTGCTGTGGTCCATGTGAGGCATCAGAGGCCCCATGCGGAAGCCTCAAGGGGATTCAGGGCCCCAGTTGGGGGACAGAGCACCTCAAGAATCCTTCCAACCAGCTGCAGGCTCCTAGTTCTCGGTGACATAGTGGATGGGAGACTGGCCTGCAGGTTTCCAAGCTGCTGCCTTTCTCTAACTCGTGGGCGCGTCCTGGCTCCCAGCACTCCTGTTCCCCACCAGCCCTGACCCAGTGTCCTCTGTGAGCCAGGCCTGTGAGCATGAGCACCAAAAACCAGGAAAGTCAGTCGCCAGCCCACGGAGCATCTGAAGCAGGTGGCACAACTGACCCTCTCAGCCCAGACACCGCTTACAGCAGATGAGAAGGATGCCGTCAGAGAACCGGGTCAGGATGCCCAACCGGACGACCTTCCTGTGGGCAGTGCACTGCTGAAGGCCCGTGGGGCTCCTTTCTCTGGGAGAATGCCAGACTCCAGCAGAAGCTTTAGTCTATTTCTGAATAGAGAAAATGTGCTGGAAAATGTCTATTTTCCAGCTGAATAACAAGTCATTGAAGAAGAGGAGGATGAGGAAAAGACTTGTGTCGAAGTTGAGCTGAGACGGGACTGTAAGCCCAGGCCTGCCCAAGGCCCCCCAGTGGGCATCACTGGGGCTGGGGCCTGAGAGGCTGCCAGCTTCCTCCACCCACCTGCCTGCACAGGCAGCTCCTGGGCATCGATGCTGTAACATTCAGACCCACCCAGGCTGTTTCTGAAAGAGTTTTGTAGAGAGATTGCTCTGCACGGGGCGGGGACAGGACACTGACCTCCATCCCCCAACCAGCCATCACAGGAGGACACAAAACCTCGAAGAAAGACCCAGGGGGCAGGCACGGGCACAGACCCCAGTGGCGATGCAGGCTCCGGAACTTCAGGCTCCTTTGTGGAAATGGCAGAGGCGCCTGGTGTGGGCTTCCCTCACTCCTCTGAGCCCCTCCCAGGAAGATGTGGTGGCAGAGACCACGTCCACTCAGCAAACACCACCATTCACCGTGCTGAGTTTGCAGTTTCCCACAGCACGGCTGCTGCACTGGCGAACAATGGGGCCACGCCGTTGTAATAACCAGCCATTGCCTGATGAGTTACAGTTTACATGACTTACTCATTTATGACCTCGTGAGATTCTCTTATGTCACTAATTGGGAAGCAGGCACATAGAGGTTAAGTGTTCTGGAAAAGTCCCTCCTCTGGGGATGGGGGAAGGAGAGAGAGAGAGAGAGGATGAGAGGTAATGAGAAAGAGAGGTAGAGAGAGATGTGAAACTAGCTGAGGTTTCAGGCTCTGTGGCCGGGGCCCTTCAGAAACTGCCTTGAGCTGATGTGCTAGAGAGCACCCACATTGCCAGTCTGTGACACCTTACTTTTTCATGGCGATTCCTTCAAAAACACCCATGGAGTACCACCTCTGTGGCAGTTCTGGGACAGCAGGAGGGTAGAGACCTGCATGAGAGTTGGCCCCTGCCTTGAGCGGTGCCACGTGCATGGATAATCCTGCCAGAAAGCTCTTTCTGGACATCTCTGAACGCTGAGAGTTGGCATTGCCAGGGGAGACTCCTGGTCGCTTGTATCCTATTCAGGTTCTGTAGGTTCCCAAGGCCCTGTGCTCTCTCCCCCCGCAGGCCTCTCTCAGCTCCGAAGACCCCTTTGACTGGCTGACTCCCCTTCTCCCCAGGAAGCCCTTCAGACCCCTCTGGATAGGGGCAGGCACCCGGCCAGGCATCATTAACACATGGTGTGCTTCCCCGGCCTAACACCACAGTTGCATTCTAGTTATTGAAGTCTTTTCTCTCTCTGGCTGAATCGCAAGCTTTGGAAGTGGGGAGGTGGGAGGAGGGGCCAAAGGCAGTGTTTGTCTTGCTTGATTGTCTCTCCAGATCCTGGCAGTCAACTCTTAGTAACCAATACTGAATGAATGAATGAATACACAAGCCAACCAACAGGTACTCTTGAGTCTGCAGTCTCCCTCCACTGGCAGCTGAATGGATTTCTTTGAAATCAAAAGTGTGGCACAAACCTACCCACAAAAGCTTAGCCCAGCCATCATCACTTTTGGGGGTCTGATCCAGGGTGGGCTGCACGCAGTGAGGCGGGGGGCACAGCTGGCCAGCGTCTCCTCTGTCAGTCACACCTCTGAGCAGAGGCTCTGTGAAGGAGCTGCAGGCTGAGCGCTGGGTGCCCTCTGCTCTGTGGGAGACAGCAGGAGGTCTGTGCTGTTTCCAGCATTCCCAACACTCCCATTGTTTCACGTTACTGCTGAGCCCCAAGAGTGGATGGATGGAGCCACGTCGTGTGGGCCCTGCTGTTTTCCTGCTCAGGGTGTTTCGGTTCTGTCTACCATACTGATCTTTTCCACGGCCGTACCAGATGGTGTCTGATAAAGCACGTCTCTTCTGAGTGAGCAGTGGCCTTTGGGGACCATGAAGTACCTGTGAGTGTGACTCTGCCAGATGAGGGGCGGGTCCAGCCATTGATTGGACCTGAGCAAAGCATCATTCCTTACCTGGCTCAGGTGTGAATCTTCAGGGCAGCAAGATGTGGATGAGACTAGGTAAGGGGAGAAGCAAGATGTGTTTTGTTGAGAGAAGGAAGAAAAGAGTGGGTCTCATGACAGAGGGCTCAGACATCTGAATCTCGGAGGGCCCCCGGGCTCAGTTCTGACCATGCCACCCCGTCTCTCTGCATCATCTCCAGGGGACCGTATTTCCCTCTTCAACAGAGACAGCCCTGTTTTCTGCTAGTTGTCTCCAAGTCCTGTCCACTTTCACATTTGCTCCGTAGTTTTCACCTTAGATAAATTGAAAATTAAACTTTTTTTGACATGGAGTCTCGTTTCATCACCCAGGCTGGAGTGCAGTGGCGTAATCTCAGCTCACTGCAACCTCTGCCTCCTGGGTTCAAGCAATTCTCCTGCCTCAGCTTCTTGAGTAGCTGGGATGACAGGCGCCCGCCACCAAGCCCAACTAATTTTTGTATCTTTAGTAGAGACGGGGTTTTACCGTGTTGGCCAGGCTGGTCTTGAACTCCTGACCTCAGGTAATCCACCCGCCTCAGCCTCCCAAAGTGCTGGGATTACAGGCATAAGCAACCGTGCCCAGCCAAAAATTAAACTTTTAATGTTGGAATGATATTTTGTGTTAACAGAACCCAGGGAGGTCCTGTAGGCTGCCCACTAGGCCCTTCCAACTTCTGCTACGATCTCTTCCTAGGATAGAGACACCTGTGCAGGGAACAGTTTTGCTTTAATGATGACTAAATCTGGAAGATGACAGCCACAGCCTCCTCTCTTTCACCACCCTTTCCTAACACGGTGTCAGTAGCACTTACCTTTCAAGGACAACAGGAAGGTTAGAAGAGAGTAAGTGCCCTTGGACAAGAGTGGGTTAGAACACCAACTCCCATTGGCCTCCCAGCATGGTGGGAGGAGGCTTTGAGGCTGGGGCTCCTGCTGGCCACATGTGGCACCAGCCAGTTGAGCTGTGGCCCACATCATGGCCTGTGAGATGCATGGTCATCAGCATCTGTGGGAAACATGAGAAATTACAGGGTAGGTGATTTTGAAATGTTTTCTGGAAATCAATACAACTTGTAGAAAACAGTCTGAACTCTCTTATTCCATGGGCTCGGGCATTTATTGTATGGTATGAATCTCCAACTCTATTTAAATCATGTTTCAGTAGAACTTTCTAAATTTGCATTAAACTTGTCGGTCAGGAATAACTTAAAAAAGGCATATCAAGCACTGATTTTTTTCCAGGAAGTTGATACTAATGTTGGTGATAATTTGTAATTTGTGCGAAATCCTTACAAACATTTACTAACTACCTGAGGGACTATAATGGTATCACTGACCACATAGAAGCCAGAAAGAAATAAAAAGCTGCTAAGAGATCATCAGTATTCACTAAGTGACTGCTTGAAAAACCCTGTACCTGAGGATGATAAATTGAAGGTGTTTGCAAACTGCTTGTAAAGCATGACTTTTCACTTAGATCAAATGACTCTTCTCAGCTGGTTTTGTTCATCTTCAATTCCAGGTTTCACTGTGTGCTTACAGAAGGTGAAGTGATAGCTGTTAGTGCTCCCGAGGGTAGAAGAACTTCACAAACCATCAGATGATGCCAGTGTTACAACAGTGTCATTTTCAAGCAGTGATTTTCAGACAAAATAGGTCCATTCTAACAGTGGTTTTACTTTTTTAAAATTCTCTTCATGGAATCCCAATACAACTTGGAAATTCCTGTCAAAGGCAATGCCTTGACTTGATTGCTAATGTCACAGGAAATGTAGTGGGAGACTCAACATCATGATAAAATTATTTGCAGGGGAATTATAAATATGATTATGTAAGTGTGGGTAAAGCTCAGCATTTGTAGTAATATGTATTGTACTTGGAATTGATTGTGGTAGACACATCATTCATTCATTCATTCATTTGAGATGGAATCTTGGTCTGTGACCTAGGCTGGAGTGCAGTGGTGCAATCTTGGCTCATTGCAACCTCTGCCTCCCAGGTTCAAGCTATTCTCCTGCCTCAGCCTACCAAGTAGCTGGGATTACAGGCATGTGCCACCTCACCCAGCTAATTTTTACATTTTTAGTAGAGACAGGGTTTCACCATGTTGGCCAGGCTGGTCTCAAACTCCTGACCTCAAGTGATCTGCTTGCCTCAGCCTCCCAAAGTGCTGGGATTACAGGCATGAGCCACCGCCCGGTCTCACAGCATTTATAATTGTGTCCAAATTGGACATCTCATCAGTTAAAATAGAAGCTGTTGATGCCAAAATTTATAAATAGTTATATGTACACAGAGTAACTAACATGCAAATTCATAGTAATTAGGCTGATGTTGAATTTTTAAAACACTGCAGCTTGGTAGTATGCACTTTCTCTCTGCTGCTCATCATCAGTGAGATTCTAGAAATGTTCAGGCCTTCAAATAATTACTTTGTAAATAAACCTAAGTGTCCTAAAAAGATGTTGAACCTTTCTTTAAACAAGGCCCTAAGTGTGAGTTCAGTTTAGCTCCAAACTAGTTGGAAATATATTATAGAAGGATGCAATTAATGGAGCGCCAAAGAAAACCCACACACACAGAACTCTTGGCTTTTGAAACTTTTATAGAATTACAATTATTGAAAACAAACGTCATGGTTGAGTGTGGTGGTGGCTCACACCTGTAATCCCAGCACTCTGGGAGGTCAGGGCAGGAGGATTGCTTGAGTCCAGGAGTTTGAGACTAGCCTGGGCAACATAGTAAGACCTGTCCCCCATCTTTATAAAAAAAAAGTTTTAAATTTTGCCAGTCATGGTGGTGCACCCCAATAGTCCCAGCTACTTGGGAGGCTGAGATGGGAGGATCCCTCTTGAGCCCAGAAGCTTGAGAGTGCAATGAGCCATGACGGCATCACTGCACTCCAGTCTGGGCAACAGGGTGAGAATCTGCCTCAAACAAACAAATGAGATTATGAACAGGAAGACATTAAAACTTATTTCTACAAAAACAAGGAAGCAATAAAGTGAATTAAATGATAAGAGCTCACAAAATGCTAATCTTAAAAAAAACAGGCAATTTTATTTTAAAAATTAAAACATTAATAAGAACATTGAAAAAATGTATTGAATTAATCATATTAGGAACAGATAAGGCTAAGAAATTGATCAGAGCCTGTGAATGTATACCGAGAGTAAGTATTCCTTTAGGTTCTCATTTTATTTTCAGATAATCAATACAAAAAAGGCCTTTTTTCTTTTTTCTTTTCTTTTCTTTTCTTTTCTTTCTTTTCTTTTCTTCTTTTCTTTTCTTTCTTTTCTTTTCTTTTCTTTTTTGTTGTTGAGACAAAGTCTGGCTTTGTTGCCCAGGTTGGAGTGCAGTGGCATGATCTCAGCTCATTGCAACCCTCACTTCCCAGGGTCAAGCGATCCTCCCACCTCAGCCCCAAAAGTAGCTGGGACCACAGGCATGCATCACCATGCCCAGCTAAGTTTTTATATTTTTTGTAGAGATGGGGTTTTGCCATATTGCCAGGCTGGTCTCAAACTCCTGAGCTCAAAGTGATCTGTCTGCCTGGGCCTCCAAAAAAAGTTCTCTTAAAACCATAATATATTTATGTACATCAAAATACATTAATGTTATTTTGTTTTCAGAAAGATTGTTTAATTTTTAAAAATATTTTGTGAATAGAACTACTTAATAGTCTCCCAACTTAATGAAGTCAAATCACTAGCCAATAAATGTTTTAGAGAAGCATATATTTTTAATCATTATAGCCCCCTCCTTTGCTTTCGAAGAAGTCCTGGATTGGATGAGAAATTATATGGGACCCATTCCAGGGGTTCCCTTTAAGTGCAGTGGCTTTGAAACCTGAGTATGGCTCCCAAATCATTGTCTCCTGCTTCCTGGTGAAGAACCCTCATCTGTTTCTTAGCTGAAAGCAAAACAGCTGCACGTTTTGACCTTGTAGGTGATGGGTTTGGGCTGCAGAGAGAAAACACTACCCTCTTTGAGCTGCAGGGGGCAGTGTGGGTCAGTCCACTGCTGGACATCCTGGACCAGCTGGAAAGAGCACGTTTGGGCTTGGGACCAGAGGGGCCAGCTGGGTGGCTCCTGCTCAGAGACACTGGCCCAGGGATGGCTCCTTGCCCTCAAATTCCTTGAAAGCCCTAATTATTGAGGTGGCCCGGGAGGAAGTGAGGGGCTTGGAAATGGGGACATGAGACAGCCCCTACCCTCTGGGGTCTCCTGGGCTGGTTGAGAGGTCCAGAACCCAAATCATCCTACACAGCGCCGGGCAGTGTGCCCAGGAAAGGCTCTGTCTCAGGTCGCTTAATCTCAAAAGCTTGTGGGGTCGAGAGGAGAGAGACAGGACCACCCCACGAGAGGGGGCGGGGATGTGGGGAAGTGCGCGGGGCTCAGGAAAGTCCCTTTTCTAGCCTTGGTCATGCACCTCGACCTGCCTCCTGCCCTCCCCCAGCCCGGCACCATTTCCCGGTGTCCTGCCCGGCTCCCTTCCTCGGGTCCTAGAGCAGTGACCTCCTGCAGCTCGCCGCCTTGACCCTGGCCTTCCTCCCCAGTAGCCCCCCCATGACTGCCTTTCCCCACACTGCACTTGCAGCCCACCTCCCCTTCTGACCAGGCCCTAGACCTCAAGTGCAACTCCTCCGGGCAGTCTCCCCTGGAATGTCCCACTGTCCTCTCTAATGCAACCTTTCATCTCCAGTAACAACAGGACATTGCTCATAGGATTTCCCTGAGGGCCGATGAGGTCATTTAGCTCAGACCCTCACACAGCTTATCCCACTTCTTCAGAGGAGCTCAGTAACTGGGAGCTTATATTATTGCTTTATGCCTCCAGCTAAAAATCATCTTTATCCCCACCCTGGAGCCCCATTCTCCTTGTCACAACTAATGAATGATGCCCCTTCCCACTCTAACTCTCAAGATGGAAACCTCAATACCTTTGTCACCCCACTTATCACCCACATCCCACTGACCACCACTGCCATGGACTCTACCTTTTGAAATCCTCAACCCCCTCCCTCCTTTCCATTCCCATTGCCCCTGGCATGATCTTCCTTAATCCATTGCTTAGACCAATACGTCTCAAATGTTGATGAGCAGAGGAACCACCCAGGAATCTTCGTAAAAGGTGGGAGGTCTGGGCCGGGCCTGAGACTCTGCATTCCTAACACGCTCCCAGGCGATGCTCAGGCTCCTGGACCGCTCTCCGGCCACACCGGCTACCCTGTGTCAGGAGCTGACACATGGCTTCCAGAGCTCCCTCAGGAAACTTTCATGGCGGCTCATGGCTCATAGCCAAGGTTTTTGAACTTCAGTCTATATAAAGCCGTTATTCCTCAGATACTGGGATTTCTTCCATCTGGAGTTGGGCACAGGAATGAGTATCTTTCCTTAGTGCTCCCAGGTGACTCTAATAATGTAGATTGTTAATGGAAAATGAACCCTTAGGGCCAAGCCAAACTCCAGCATGGCATTGAGGGCCTACCCAACCGCTTTTCAGACTTTTCCTCCTCACTCATCTTGGCTTTTTTCATGTGCCAGAGAACCGTGAACTGCCTGGACAGTGGGGGCCGTCTGGCTCCCGTCACTCCTCTGTCCCCTTCGTCTCCCTCTGTCTTCCCTCCTGGATGACTCACCCTGCACTGCATTTCTGGGGAAGGTTTAACTGACGGCCTAGAGGAATCACTGCTCCCTCCCCTTTGCTCCTTAGCACTGTGGCCTTGTCTCGAGAGCATGTGCCTGTTGTTCCTCCTCAATAAGCTGGTTTAGGGCTGAAACAAGACTACATTCTTTGCATCTCCAGGGCCTACCAGGCTGCCTGACCTAAGGACTTGCCCAGTGAAGAATACTAAAAAGACATCAGATGGAATTAAAAAGACAGATTTATAATGACATTGATAGCTGGTTGACTATTGTGGGGAGTAAATATACAACCTGCTTTATCATAAATGAACTCCTTTCCTCATCTCTGTTCTGGAAATCACGTGCAATTTGTGCTCTACATACTCAACATTTGGTGGACTCACAGCAGAAACGGATGAAATACAAATCCTTACAATTCTGCATGGTTTTAATCACCGTTTCAAGCACCATTTTTGGACCGCTTCGTGTCTGTGCTTACCAGGTCGCTTGCGCAAGCCCATTGAGAGTAAATGGCCGGGGACTGGCAAGTTGTCATTGGCTTTAAAATATAAGGGGGACAGACCATGCCTCCAGCAGGTGGACAGGCTTTGAATTCTGCAGGTTGTCACCCACCGCTGGTCATGTCAGCACAATCACCTACAGCTCCCCCGGAGCACTTCTGGACCTCAGCACCTAATAGATGAACAAAATGATCTTTGTCTTTCTCAAGGGTGTTGGCTTCCTCTTAGATTACTGAGCATTTGGAGAGGAGGGTTATCAAATTAATAATGCATAAGAAAAATGTTTCAACTAGGAATTCTGCATCTCTGGAGTTGTATTAAACCAATTAATATTTCCCAATCAATGACTCCCTAATTTGCTCAAGTAAATTAAAAGTACTGTGGCTGTGTGCAATAAGAGATTTTTTAAAAACAATGTGTGCTGATGTGGGAGAGCTTCCTGTCACAGAAGGGCCAGGGCAGTGTGCAGTGGGGGTGAGGACTTTTGTCTCCAGGGCTCCTGGGTTCAAGCCACAATTCCTCCGTATCCTCCAGCCTGACTTTGGGCCAGTTTTTTATCCTTCAGGAACCTCTGTTTCTCAGCCCTATGAGGTTATTGTGCAAATAATACTGATATAAAATACCCAGCACATAGTAGGTACTCATGGAATTATTTGTGTATATGGCTCATTTTATAAATCTAAAATGTGTATTTTGGAAATAAAAAAAGAGGAAAGAAGTAAAAGTGTTGATTGCCACCATCATAGTTGTTCTGGGCTAATTGTTATAATGTCCTCATAATGGTTTCATCTTAATAGTGGTGATTACTGAAACACAATTAGGATTTTTCACGTTCATTCAGATGTCTTCTCTAATTACAAGCATTAGTGTTTAACATGTGAGCAGCCAGGGAATGGATGTTTCTTGGCCTCGGTTCTGAAATGGGGTCCATTTGCATCCCTGAGGGAGGCCTCAGGCAGGAGAGGGCTGGTGGGGATGGCCTTGGACAGGGTTCAGGGGGTGGGGGGCCACACCTCCGCTGCACTCTGCGTTGTTGCCAGCAAATCCCATTCAGCAGGTGCCACTGCCCACCTGCACCTGCCAATGAGCCTCTAGGGAGGGGTTTCCACACCGCCAAGCAGTCACTGTCACATTTCGTGACGCTCTAATGTTTTGGCAAAATGGAGCTCCAGGTGAAGGTGTGATTGCCCACGGGTCCTCAGCAGGAAAGAGCCTTTTTCTGGTCTGAGCCACTTTACAACCTGGGTCTGCCCCGGAGTATTCCCACCTGCCATCCCCAATAAATACTCACCTGCATCCCAGGTTGCCCAATTGGCTCTGTCAAGGTGAGCAGACCACGGCCCCATCCTCACAGAGGCAGCTTCACCTGAGAGTTTAGACATGGCTACGGTCAGATGTAAGGGTCAAGCTGGAGCCAGACCGAGTGTTCTGGAGCCAGACCAAGTGTGCAGGAGCTAGACTGAGTGTGCGGAGTCAGACCGAGTGTGCTGGAGCAGCAAGGAACAGGGAACTTGGCTGCAGCTGGGCGACGACGCTGCCTGAACTAGGCTCTGAAGGGATCGAGGTTTCCCAGGAAGAGTGAGAGGGGATGAAGAAACAGATTGAAAAGCAGGGCCTTGCTAGGTGTGAAGAGAACAGCATGTCCAGAGAACAGGGCTTGAAAGGGAGGGAGAATTAGCAGTGGGAGTGGAGGGTGGATGGCAGAGGTTCCAGGACACCAGGCTAAGTCACTCAGATTTGATTTCTGCTAAGTGGTTCCGGGAAGGCAGGGGTCTGGGATGAGATCGCCCTGGGTTCCAGTTCCCGATCCACCCCCATTAACCATCAGCCAAGTAGGTCCTCTGAGTCCTGGTTCCCTCCTTTGGGTGAATGTCCGTAGCCAGTGACTGTATCCCCCTGGTGTTGGGAAGGCTCAGTGAGATGGTCAGTGAAAGTGACAGGCAAAGTTCTTCGCTCAAAGGAAGCCCTGAAATGAAGGTAGCTCTTATCATCACTGCCTGGCACCAGAGGGCCCCACGGCTGCTGCTGGGTCACCTCTGAGCCTGTCCTTTCCTCTCTACAGGTGTGCCATGGAGCCCTTGTGTCCACTCCTGCTGGCGGGTTTTAGCTTGCCACTTATCAGGGCTCTCCGGGGCAACGAGACTGCTGCTGACAGCAACAACACCACCACGACCTCAGGTAAGGCCCCACCCCACTCTGCCTTTCCCTGGCTGCCTCCTCCTAAGCTTCTGGGACCATTCTGGGGGTGATAAAGGGGCTTGGGGTAAGAGAAGAGTGGGGTGGCTGAATTTCTGCATGGCTTTTAATATTTTGTGCCTCTAAAAACAGGCAGGCTAGATGAGCTAGTTTAGCATTGGTGGTTCAGCAAAGCTTAGAGTTCTGAAGGTGACCCATCTACAACCCCTGCTGAGAGTCGGGGTCAGCCTTGGCTGGAGACAGGAGAGCGAAAGGGTTTAAAATCTCCCCAAATCCCGTTGTGTAGAAAACCAACCACGAACATACTCAGACGAGGCGATATGACAGCTAATGTCACTGATGTGACAGTTAATGATATTAACTAAAGAATTATTCTTAATGTTTTAGGTCAGATATTGGCATCGTGATTAGCTTTATTGTTAAAAAGAAGAGTCTTGGCTTTAGAGATGCCTGCTGACGTGTTCACGAGTGGACGGTGACATCCAGGCATTATGTAGAAAAGAGCAAGTGGGAAGTAGGGGTGGGGGCTGTGAACAAAGTCAGTTCAAGGGCCACACTTGATTTTCTAACCCTGGACAAATGTCCTGCGAGTGTACCATTGGCCCCAGGAGGAGGAAAGAGTGACGATTTCTGGCTGCCAGAACCTCCAGTGAGGAGAGCAGTTCTAAATGCCCACCTGTCTTTTTCCTCTTCATGTTGAAACCTCAGAGAAATCCAAAACCCCAAAAATGAGAGACCAGAAGCTGCCAGCAAATATAAACCGGCCTCTTTGCAAGCCAGCCCTTCAGGGGCAGGTCACTCGTGGTTCAGTGAGTTATTTCAACCCACAATCCTGACTTTTCTTCCCAATGCTAATCAACTAGCCATTTAGAAACACCTGACAAGCTGCCTGAACGTACTCTCATCACATGCGGGAGTCACAGTGACAGAACATTCGTTCGCTCAAAAGTGGGGAAGAACCTGCCTGAGCTCTCAGACGGTCCCTCGAGTGGCACTAGCATGATGATGTCCACTCCACATCTGAGGCTTTTCAGTTTATTTGAAAACAAAATTATTGGCTCACATATTGCCACGGATGTGGGGTGTTACTTTCAGGAGGAGGACGCTGTCATGGGACCTCAGCACCCAGAGCAGAACTAAACATGAAACTCACATGTCAGTCCAGCCTCTACTAGGGCCTCTGAGTGCTTAGCAAGGGCTACCGGTCCACGAGCCAGATGGAAACGGTCCTTGGGTTATAAGGCGCAGATGGGTTCCTTTGGCCTAGAATTCTGGAGGGGAACCTGACCCTGTGAAGCGCTCTTTAAATCTTCATCTGATCATCCGGGCATGGTGGCTCATGCCTGTAATCCCAGCACTTTGGGAGGCTAAGGCAGGTAGATTACCTGAGGCCAGGAGTTCAAGACCAGCGTGGCCAATATGGCAAAACCTCATCTCTATTAAAAATACAAAAAAATTAGCCAGGCGTGGTGGTGTGTGCTTGTAATCCCAGCTACTCAGGAGGCTGAGGCTGGAGAATCACTTGAACCCAGGAGGTGGAGGTTGCAGTGAGCCGAGATTGTGCCACTGTACTCCAGCTGGGTGACAAAGTGAGACTCCATCAAAAAAAAATCTTCATCTGATCCCTGGAAGACGTATGAAGGGCCATTTCAGATGATAACACTTTGCCATAGTGTGTCAGAATAACAGGAAGTTGTTCCATTTGCTCATTGAACAAAATAGTACTCACCCAGACACATTCTTTTACAGAAGGAATTGAAGGTAAATGTTTACAAATTATATAATGAAATTTTGTCTGTAAAAAATGATAAGTAAAAGTAGGGAAATGAATAGAGAATGTGACCAGGCAGAATACAAATATCTAGTTATGTTTCACTAATAATGAAAAGATGCTCAACTCTCTAGAAATTAGAGAAATGCAAATTAAAACGACAGTATCATTTTACCTATCAGATGGACCAAAAGCAAAAGGGTAGACCACATCCCAGAGAAGAGAAATTGGCTCCGTTGCACTCTGGGCAGCACTCTGCAACCTTTGTGGCACCAGGGGCCAGCTTCACGGAAGACAGTTTTTACATGGAATTGGAGTGGAGGTGGTTTGGGATGATTCAAGCGCATTGCATTTATCGTGCACTTTGTTTCTATTATTATCACATTGTAACATATAATGAAATAATTATACAACTCACCATAATGCAGAATCAGTGAGACCCCTGAGCTTGTATTCCTGCAATTAGACAATCCCTCTGCGGGTGATGGGAGATGGTGACAGATCATCAGGCATCAGATTCTCATAAGAATCCCTCGCATGCGCAGTTCACAATAGGGTTCAAGCTTCTGTGAGAATCTAATGCCACCGCTGATCTGACGGGACGTGGACCTCAGGCGGTAACGCTCGCTCACCTGCCGCTCACCTCCTCCTGTGCAGCCCAGTTCCTAACAGGCCACAGACTGATACCCGCCTGTGTCCTGAGGCAGTTGGCAGGGACCCCTGCTATGGATGACTGTAGAAGTTAGAAACTTCGGGCTGCCAACTTGACAACTGTGTTAAAATATAACAGGCATACAGGCTAACACAGAAGCTATCCTACCGAAACACTTGCGAGACACAAAGAGATATATATATATGTTGCAGAATTGTAGGTAATAGCAGAAAAGTTGGAAACAACTTAAATGTCCACCCTATTTTAGTCTATTCAAAAAGTGGAATCCAAGCAGCTATTACACAGAATGGGGAAGCTTATCTGGGCTGCCATGGAAACTCTCCAAGACAGACAGCCATACCAGAAAGGCAAGCTGGAGGACTGCCCCCGGGCGTATCTCATCTGTTTCTTTCATATTTAATGTGGCTATATGGGGATGTGTCTTAAAATTGGTAGCACTTCACAATTATAATCAGTATCATTTTTTTTCTTTCTTAGTGATTCTTAAAATAATGATACTTTTTACAATCTGTGAAGCTTTAGATGAAACGAGAGGAGTAGTGTGGTCTATTTATTTCCCAAACCTGCATATTTATGAACATAAATTTATAGAAGAAAATGTCAGGAAAGATATACACTTCGAAATCTTAATTATGCTTAACTGTGGCAAAGAGAACACGTTCCTGAACATTGGAAATCTTAGGCTGGTGTGAGCTGGGACCTGAAACCGTTGTCTGCACATCTGTCCTTGAGTGAGCCACGTCTTTCCAGTATGGACTTGCTTCGCCTCTAGGATCCCTGAGGGAGGGAGAGTTTGGCATGAAGGTGGGAGAGGAGAAAGGGGATGCAGATAAGACAGGGGACAGTGAGAGCAGCTGAGCCCTGGGGCAGAACTGAGGTGGTTCCTGGAAGACCCCAGCTCTTGGTGGGAGCTCAGGACCAACTTCCTGAGCAGAGGGTGTCGGATGGTTACATTCCAGCCAAGATTCCCATTCTCTTTGTCTGCTCCAAAGTCACATTCAAGCCTAAGGTTTTCAATTTTCAGGATCAGATTCTACATAAGCAAACATGCACACACACACCTACACACACACACACGTTGCAAATGTACATATGTCAACATACACATGCACTTGGCTTTGGGCATCAGCTAGACAGTCATTCAGGAAGAAGGCTGCTTTGGGATGACCACTCTGGGGACTGGCCACTCTGACCTTCTGCCCAACCATGTCAGAGCCATAACAACAGGAAATGAAAATAGACTGTGACTAGAATTTCTTCTCAGATGGCTCCCTGACTCCTGCATGGACCACATTGGTGCTCAGAGGACATATTTTTGTTTTCTTTCTGGCCCACACCATTTTTAAAAATTACATTTAAATTGAATTTCTTACCAGTATTTAAAAATTAAAAAATGTTTCCATAAAAATATGAATTTCTTCTTTAGGAAAATGGGAAGAACTGGGCACTGTGGGGCCCCCTTGCACTTGGCCCTAGTAGGCTGGAACTCAGAAGCAGCCATTCCTGCAGACAGGACATGGAGTCTCCATTCCTGCCCCCATCTGGCCTTCCCACACCACCAGGGAGTGTTCTCACCTGCCCCTAGAAGGCTGTGGGGTTTCTGATCCTCATCTCTGGCCTCCTAAACAGAGGCAGCTAATGAGAAACTCCAGAGCCAGAGCTGGGGAAGCCACTGGCCCTGTGACCCACCCCTTCTGCCCATGTGTACACCCCCTTTGCAGGTGTGGCTAGTTCTGTCCGGTCCTCTATGGAAGCACCCATGTCTGTGACTGCAGCCTTTGCTTCAGGCAGGAATGTGGAGGCCGGACAGGGAGGACTGGCGGGGCCCAGGTGCCCCCTCATGTCTCTCTCTGATGAGCTGACCCCATGAGCTGGACTACACTTAGTCACCATGTATGCAGAAGCTGAGCCCAGAGCCTGACCTCTGTGTGAGGCAGAAGTGGGAAGTTTCATTGTGTGGGGCCCCAGGAGATGAGGGCAGATGCACTTGGCTACATTTGGGAGGGAGGAGGGGGACCGATGCCCAAGCTTTCTGGCTGAGTCCTGAGAGCGAGCAGCAGCTAGGCCCTCCACGGCTCTGGGCTCCATGCTGTCCCTCCCTCCATGTCAGAGGTTTCCCCCATAGTCTGTGCTGGAGTTGTCCAAGGCCCTGGCAGAGTGGAGGGTGTGCTGTCTGGAGTTGCAAGTGTGGAAACCTCAGGCCACCTCACTTCCCCAGGGAAGCTCTGCTGTGGACAGGTTGGGGGCCAAAGGTGGGGGACTGTGGCAGCCAAGCCCAGCCACTCAGCTTGGCACCAACCCAGCCTTGTGTGGGGCCAGAACCAGCTCCTCTGGGCCAGGGCCACAGACACCTGAGTGTGGGGGCTACAGAGGACAGCCAGACTGCCAGGCTACTGACACTGCCAGACAGATGAGGGAGGCACAGATGCCACCTGGAAGGTGGACACTTAGTGGATAGGCCAGTGAACAGTGCCCTCTCTCATGACTGGGACCACCTCTGCATCACAGGCCAGGTGTGTCCTCTGTGAACTTCAACATCTAACGTTCATGTGTTAGAAATGAACTTAAGTCCCTAAAACATCTTCATGTATTAGAAATGACTGCATGGACCACTCACAGGGTGCCAGAGTCAGTGCCAGGCCCGGGAGTTTGGAGGATGAGATCCGGCCCCTGCCCTGGGGAGTTTATAACCCAGGGTGCAAGGCGGAAAGCATGAGGGTCCCTTTTAAACCCAGATGGGGGGGTGTGAGGTGAGCGGAGCCTCTGGGGCCGTGGAGCCCTCCTGGTACCTAGAGCACCCTCAGGGGGCCGTGTCAGCCCTCAGGAGGAAGTTCATGGCGCCTGCACTGGCCTCGAGGCCAGTGCTTGGTGCTTCTGGGAACTAGAGTTGGAAGCCCAATTGTTGCCTTTGAGAGACTTCCCCAGAAACATGGAAACCAAAGCAGTCGTGCTGAGGGCCTGTTCACTCATGGCAGGGTAAGGTTTGCGCTTTGAGGCATCCAGGGACCCTCTGGGTCTACAAGACAGGAGTCCAGTGGGCTTTCTGGAGGTGGGGCCTTTGAGATTGTCCTCAGTGAGTGGGAACATTTTGGTGAGGAGGGGGCTGTGTGGACGGCTGGGGAGAAGTGAGGACAAAGTCCGACGTTGAGAAGGTGGGTGGGGTCCAAAGGTGGCAGTGAGGCCACCAATGCTCCTTGGGATCTGGACTACGAGCCAGGGGCATGTCCTGAGCCACAGCAAAGCCACTACTGGGCCTGGCAGGTCCTAAGCTGCAGCAAAGCTGGGCCTGGCTGTGGGTCTCTTTCCAGGTGAGGAAGGTCAACCTGTCAGGTAGAAAGGACAGAGGAACAGGGGTGGTGGCTGGGCACTCGGCCTCTGACAGGCGGAATCAGGACCAGGAGGCTCTGGAAGGTGGGGCCACCATGCGCCAGGGCCACAGGCCTCTGCCCAGCCCCAAGGCCAGGCTGCCTTCCTGTGCCTGAGCTCATGCCCAAGCCCAGGGGGCCCTGGGAGCTGAGCTGTGCCGAGTCAGGCTCCCACGCCGTCCAGGGACCCGCAGTGGACACTGGGGAGTGGCTTCCACTCCTCCCCCAGCTTCTTAGCAGGAGAGCCAGGCAGCCAGGCCGTGTGGGGGTCTGGGGAGCTCACCTCGGTCATGCCTGCCCCAGGGTCTCGGACAAGTCACTGCACCCACGCCCCAGTCTCGGATTCTTTCTCTGAGTCAACAGCAGCAACCAAAGCTGCCCCTCTGTTACCTCGTGGGGCCTTTTAAGGATAATGGGTCCACTTTGCAAACTATAGCCTGGGGTTCTGGTGTCCGGGAGAAAGGGCTTATGGAGGGGGACACTTTTGCAAAGTGTGAAGTGAGTCGGGGTGAGGGTCTTTGCGCTTCCCCGGCAGGCCCTCCAGACCCAGGCGCCTCCCAGCCGCTGCTGGCCTGGCTGCTCCTGCCTCTGCTGCTGATCCTCCTCATCCTCCTTCTCGCCGCCTACTTCTTCAGGTAGGAGTGTCCTGGGTCGCAGACTTGCCCCAACCAGCTCAGAGGAGGAAATGAGCCTTCTGATGCTGCGGGCGTGGGCTGTGCAGCAGAGAACAGCGGGGAGACCGGGTGGCCGGGCCTGGGGGACACGGAGGCCAGGCCTTAGCGCGGCTCAGCCATGAGCAACAGGAGTAGCTTTTCCAGGCTCACCTGGTGGGTACTGCTGTGCCGAGGGCTATTGGCTTTTAGGGAACCTAGAAGTGTGGAAACCTAATGAGTCCTGTGTCTCTAAGGTTCAGGAAGCAGAGGAAAGCTGTGGTCAGCGCCAGCGACAAGAAGATGCCCAACGGAATCTTGGAGGAACAAGGTACGGGAGCACCTCTCTGGCTGGGGCTCGGGGGAAAACATGTTCTTCTTTAACAGACAGTGGGATGCTTTGTCTCTCACATTCAGAGTAAATGTGGAGGTGGCTCAGCTCTACCACGTTTATCTCACTTTACCTGATATGATGCTGTCATTTAGAATTTCACCATTTCAAAGCTTTAAGGATCATTTTTCTCTCTGGTGTGACACAGACGTTTGAGACATTTTTGTTTGTGGCTTTTTTTTTTAGAGAGGCTGTTCATATCCTGTCGTTTTCACAGGGTGTTGACATGTAACACTTTTCAGTGAGGCCTTACAATCGTTCTAAGATAAAACTGTCTAGCTCATAAACTGTTCAGCTCGATTTGTACTGCTTGCAAATCAAGCTGAATAAAGGGACTTGCTCTACTGAGGTGTTTCATGTTTACAGAGGATCAGTCAGCTGGGGGCATTTCCAACTCTTCAGTCCCAAGTACAGTTTCTAACTTGTTGTCACTACTTACAAAGGAACATTGTTTTTCTCTCTGTACTAGAGATGAGATGACCAAGAAAGGTGTGTAAGGCAGAGGCCACAAAAATACCGCTTCACACGCCAGTGGCTACAACTTCCTGTGGTCCCCTTCCTACCTAACTGTTCCCTGGTTTGGGGGAACACGTGTGCTGTGCTGTCAGACTAAAATAGACTCTTAAAACAGACCCTTCAATCATTAAAAGAATATCACCAACACGGACCCAGCTGAAATGTAGCCTCTCAGTGGTCGGGGCACCCGAGACCGTGGTTAGATGATCATGTAGCCCCAGGTGCTGTCTTCCTGCCCTGTTCTGGCCCCCGCTCCCTGCCCTGCGCATTTGCACAGCAGGAACAGGAGGGAAGAGGGTGCGGCTGGTGAGTAGCAGGGAAGCCCGGCGGCACTCATTCTGATCCTGTCTGTCACTTGGAGGAGTGATCCTTGGGTGAAGTTTTTGGCTGGGCTTCAGAATGGCTCTGCAGGTGGGGACAGGCCCTTTTTGCAAGTGTGACAGCTGAGTTTTCGTGTTGACCTCGTCAATATCAGCTCATTTCCCAGAAAGAGAAACATACCCATGACTTTTCTTGCCTATCACTCTGGACTTAGGGAAGGAACGTGTCCAAGGACTCCCTTAGAATGCATACTTCTCCTTCTCAATGCCCCTTGTCACCCTCCCCAAACAAGGGTGGTTTCTCTTATTTCCCTGGGAGCTTATGGGGTTTGAGGAACGAGGAATATTTGTTATGAAGAAGAAAAGGCTGAGAGAGACCGTGCTGAGTTTGCTCCCGGAAGCCGTAATTACTCTTCCTTATTTCCAAACCTGGAAACCTGAGCTGGAGAGTGAAGCTGTCTTGAATCCTTTTTGGAAGGAGCAGAGGCTGGAGGGAAGGAGGGGTGGGAGGGCGGGTGGATGAGTGGTCTGGGGAGGGGGACAGGATGCCTCCGATGGGGGAGAGCGGGTGACACTGGACAGAGGGACGCCCGTCACTTGTAGATGATATGGACGCCTCCCAGGAGGCGGGTGTTTGGATTCAGCTGCTCAGGACCCAGCTTAGCCAGGCTGTGTGATTTGAGAGGACTGTCCCCGCTCCAGCCTGGTCATTTCTTCAGGAATGCTGTCAGTCAGCTCGGTTACTTAGTCACCTGTCCAGGAATGTGGCTTAATGGCCCCCATGTTTCCTTTGATCCCACAGAGCAGCAAAGGGTGATGCTACTCAGCAGATCACCCTCGGGGCCCAAGAAGTACTTTCCCATCCCTGTGGAACACCTGGAGGAGGAGATCCGCATCAGATCCGCCGATGACTGCAAGCAGTTTCGGGAGGAGTTCAACGTGAGTGTGGGGAGGGGCCTGCTGCTGGGCGCCCTGTGGTAGAGACCTGTGAAATCCAGTGTTAGAGTTCAAGATGAATTATCCCAAAGACTCAGAACCCTTGCATCAGTTATGACACTGTCCCATGATGGGGTGTGGGAGGAAACCTGGTTTGTGGTGCAATGCCCTTCACTAATGCTTATTTCCTCATTTATAAGAAGAGACATTTATAAGAAGTTGAGTTAGAAGTTTGTGAAGGCTTCTTCTACCTCCCTTCTACCTCTGAGTGTCAAGTTCTAATATCAGTTGTAACAGAAACACTGTTATCTCCATAACATAGAAAACTAGGGCCTAAGCACAGCACAGTATGACAATGTCATGGTGAAAGCAGCAGAGCCCCAAGCCATCCTTTCATGGCTTCTGAGAGCTGGAGCATCTAATCAGAGTAGGCGATGTTCCTCTTCTAAACCACCATCTCAGCATTAATGAAGCAGCTGTGAGCTGCCTGGAGGGAACGCTAGCTGTATCTGCTTGTGTATCAACATGCATGAAGGATGGATGGATAAGTAGTGGATGGAAGGTTGGATGGATGGATGGATGGATGGGTGGGTGGGTGGATGGATGGATGGGTGGGTGGGTGGATGGATGGGTGGGTGGGTGGATGGATGGATGGATGGATGGGTAGGTGGGTGGGTGGATGGATGGATGGGTGGGTGGGTGGATGGATGGGTGGATGGATGGGTGGGTGGGTGGATGGATGGATGGGTGAGTGGATAGATGGATAGGTATGTATAGAGGCAGACAAACAGATATGCGGAAGTGTTGTCTTGGATTTTGCTGTTCAGTATTTTTCCTTGGTCATGTTTTGAATTTTATGCATCTTCACCTTCTTGCATGTGACCATGCTGAATGTTGATCTTAAAGAGGATAGGTTTTCAGCAGGATTGCTGACTTGTCCTGGCTATGCCTGTTGCACACTGGCCCTGACACATCAGTTAATCTCCTTGGAGCTGTCTTCCACCACCTAGGAAGGGGCAATGGAGATGGGCCTGTTTCTTAACTACCTTGGAGTTGGAATGGGAGGCTCAGACAACAGACTTTGTAAACAACAGTGTTGTGCAATTGTTACATCTGAAGATGGCATGAACTCTGCTGCAGACACCATCCTTTACCCAGAAAGCAGTGTGTGAAGGCATGGGAAGGGGCTGGCACACTTAAACTGTGCATTGCTTGTTTTTTAGCAGCAAGGCACCTCTGCTTTATCTTGCTTCCTTTTTACTGTTTCCAAATGTGTCCCCTTTTTTGGAGAAATTAGGTCATATTGAAAAACACCTTTAAGCACTATTGTGTCGCAATCTCTCAGCCTGACAACAGACCTTAATTCTCATTTTCAAAATAACTATCCAAGTTTTCAGCTAACAGAGCCCCTCCCTGGCCCTTCTCATCCCATTTCCCCTGGCGTTTTTGTTTCTCCAAGTGACAGGGGCTGGGCTTGCTGACGGGGGTGTCTGAGTCAGAACCAGCTCAAAAGTCGGGGCCACTTCCAGGGAGGGGGTCCAGGAATAGGGTGGGACAGGAGAGGCACTCAGCCCAGGCACAAAATTTAAGGCAGCTCCAAAAGTTCAGTGGTGGGATAAATTATACTTTAACACAACACTTAAAACATCAACCTTGACAATACCACAGGAAAGGTAAAAAATAAAATATCAAAATGAATGCAGGCAGCCCCTGGTGAACAAAATAGCATGACCGTAAAGGAAGACGGGCTTGGGCTGACTGTTTTCCCTGCTGCCCTGGGCCCCGATATGTATGGCTTGTCACACTCAGTTACTGGCCCTGCCATTAGTTGAAAGTTTCATATTTTGGTCATCATAGATTTTGGGCCTTGATTTGGAATTTTAAAAAATACTGCATTCAAATATTATTTCTCTTGTTTTCTGAATGTTGGGGGCACCCCATTAAATTTTTCACCCAGAGTAAGATCCTCATGCTTTTCTGCCACTGGGTGGCCCTCAGCTAAACATCAGAGACCCTCTGCCCTGTGACAGGCAGGGTAGAGACATGGTGGAGGCAAAGAGCACTGGACCCGAAGTCAGGATCACGGTGCCTGGTCCTGTCTCTGGGGAACCCCGGGGGAGCTGCGGTTTTGTTTTGTTTTGTTTTGTTTTTGTTTGTTTGTTTGTTTGTTTGTTTGAGATAGGGTATCACTCTGTCTTCCAGGCTGGAGTGCTGGGGTCTGATCACAGCTCACTATAGCCTCGACCTCCCAGCTCAAGCGATCCTCCCACCTCAGCCTCCCAAGTAGCTGGGACTATAGGCATGTGCCACCATGTCCACTGGCTTTTTACTTTTTTCTAGACATGGGGTCTCACTGTGTTGCCCAGGCTGTGCTTTTTTTGCTCGTCTGTCCAGTGGAGGGCTGGCCGTGTCCTGAGGCCATGTTCACGGAGCACCCGTCCTCTAAGAGTGCTGGAGCCTGCCATGGCCAGCTGCCTCTTGGGGCCTTAGAGGGACATACTCCCAGCCCCATCTTGCTGTTCTCTTGCCCGGTGATCTGAGCTCCTCTCCCTGAATTCATTAGAGGGAGACAGGGGTCTCAAAGTGGTCGATCCAGTTGAGTTTTGACATGTGTGCAGGCGAACTTGGTGAGGATGAAACGGGTTTGGTATTGGGGTCAGTACACTGTGGTGAATCCTGGCGTGGGCCTGAGTGTCTGTCCCAGCTCGGAGGGCTTGGCCCATTAGCCTGCTTCCTCATCTGTGTGATGAGGATACTCCCTGCCCACATAGGATTGTGACAGCATGCACATGAGGTTGGATAACCCGGACACGCATCTGAGTCTTTACGAGAACGCACTCTGCAGTCTCTACCCTGCACTGGTGGAATGCCATCCTAGGAAAGTCTCTCCCCAGGCCCAAGTAAGTCCTGGAAAGTGAGTGCCATTGGGCAAGAAAAATCCCCCTCTGCAGACAGGCTCTTCATACCTCTGTCCTAGCAAGTTATGTCAAGCCGAGTGCCTAGGACTCACACACTGATAAGTGCTACAAAAACCCAGAGGGAGGTGTGAACTGCAAAGCTTCTGCACAATCAACAAACCAGAACCATTCCCTGGACCTCGATGGAGCAGCTGGGGCCTCTCGCAGGGCTGCCCACACGGCTTCCTGTACTCTCTCCCGCCGCCTGCCCAACACCACTGAGAGGAGAGGGAAAGGAACGTGGCTCATGAGTTCATTGAAATGAAATCTCTAGGCCGGGTGCAGTAGCTCACACCTGTAATCTCGGCACTTTGGGAGGCCTAGGCAGTCAGATCGCTTGAGCCCAGGAGTTCCAGACCAGCCTGGGCAACATGATGAGACCCCATCTATATAAAAAAAATATACAAAAATTAGCAGGGCATGGTTGGCCTGCACCTGTAGACTCAGCTACTCAGGAGGCTGAGGTGGAAGAATCACTTGAACCCGGGAGGTGGAGGTTGCAGTGAGTCCAGATCGTGCCACAGCCCTCCAGCCTGGGCGACAGAGTGAGATCCTGTCTCAAAAATAAAAGAAATGAAATCTCACCTCCAACAGACAAACCAGAAACCTCTTTGGACAATTTACATAATGGGACACCAGTCACAAGGTATTTATTGGCCAGTGACTGCGGGCGAGCCCCAAGCAGGGCACTGCAGGGCTCCTCCCAGTGCGCAGACCCCTCCAGGTGCTCTCTCCTTTCCCTGGGCCACCTGAGCAGCTCAGAGATTTCAGATCCCAGGTAGACTGACAGTCAGAGAAGGGGTTGCAGAGTCCATGCGGGTGGTTACTCTATGCGCTTGGATCCAGGATACGTACATGTGCGATGCACAGGGTACGATGCCTGCCTCACACTTTGACTTTGACCCTCTGTGCAGCTGGGTGGCGATTCCCCATCTTTGTGGTCTGGATCTCTGCAGCTGCCAGGACCACGCAGCTGGGGGGTGTCAGAGCTTGGTCCATCCTTGCCATCCAATCCCTCCAGGGAGCCTTCTCAATTCCTTTTTTTTTTTTTTTTTTTTGAGACAGAGTCTCGCTCTATTGCCCACACTGGAGTGCAGTGGTACAACCTTGGCTCACTGGAACCTTCGCCTGCCGGGTTCAAGCAATTCTCCTGCCTCAGCCTCCCAAGTAGCTGGGATTACAGGTGCCCACCACCACTCCCAGTTAATTTTTGTATTTTTAGTAGAGACAGGATTTTACCATGTTGGCCAGGCTGGTCTTGAACTCCTGATCTCAGGCGATCCACCCACCTTGGCCTCCCAAAGTGCTGGGATTACAGGCATGAGCCGCCGTGCCTGGCCTAACTTATGTTTTAATAGACTTTATTTTAGAGCAGTTTTAGGTATACAGAAAAACTGCACAGAAAGTACTGGGTTCCCATACACCCCCTTCCTGCCCTGTGAACAGCCTCTCCTATTATTGACTTCCTGCATTATTGAGCTTCAGCTGCTGCAGTTGTTGAACCAACAGTGTTCCGCTGTTCCTCGCAGAAGTCCACACTTCAGGGTTGTGTGTTGCGTGTTCTGTGGGTTTTGACAAATGCACAGTACCCACCATCCGGTATCATGCCTCCTGTGTATTTTCAGTGCTAGGGCCAAAAAAAGCTTTTGAGGGTGGGAAAAGAGAAGGCTCTAGAATGTTACCACAAATGTCAGGCTTAGATTAGGTGAAGGTCAGTATTAAGACAGCTCTAATGAGGAATCAGGAACTGCAGGCGGCGTAGGTGCTGGTGGCTGGGGATGAGGCCGAGAGCCACCCATCAGCCTTGCCACGGTGCGACCAGGCAGGTCCCTCCACAGGCCACTCTCTTGCCTCTACTTTGAGACCGACAAACCCCATGGCCTGGAAGGAAGGGCCTCATTCTGTGGCCATGAGATTTGGAGGCCCCAAAGCAGAGGAAACAATGTGGCCTATGATGCCCCTTCCATGAGCACTGACTGGTCAGATCTGAGTCTGCAATTGGAAAAGCTTCCTGCCCTCAGGAGAGGAAAGCTTGGGACACCTGTGGGCGGCAGGTCAGGCCCCTTCTCCTCATGGTGAGCAAGCCCAGGGCTGCATGCCTTGGATCCAAATCTACGCAGTGAAGCCTGCTCCGCTCCCCTGGGTACTTGCAGCAGGACCCCTCACATTCTCTCACATTTGAAGAAGTGGGCATCCTCCTGGCGGTCTGGGCGCTGCTCCAAGCTCCTGCCCCTGCTTGCTGGGTGACCCGGGACAAATCTACCACACCTTGCTTTGGCTTTCAGTTTCCTCACTCATAAAACAGGGACCATCCTAGTGTCACCTAATAATAGATGAATTGGGAAGGCTGGGCAGGAGACCCAGCTCCTTCCACTGTGCCTGGCACACCGAAGCACTCACTGCATACTGACGCATGTTACTGGAATCCCAGTGGCCCTGGGTCCAGCAACTGACCGGGTGTAATGTTGAAAGACAGGACTCGGGGCTTCAAGAGGCTCTTCACACTGTGCACTGTGGGGAGCTCACCTGGGCAGCGAGCAGACACAGGACAGCTAGAGGTGACCTGGAATCAGAGGCAGCGGCTCCAGGCAGCAGAAAGAACTAGAATTCAGGCCACCAGAGTTCACACTCAGCTGTGCTGCTCATAGGGGATAGGGGCCCTGCGGCATTCCTTTCACATCTGACTTCCCTGACTGGGACAAAGGGGTTGGTTAGGATGGTGCTTCCCAAAGATGTGTACACTGAAGTCCTGGGAACTTGGTAATGTACGTGCCAATTCTGTGGGTCTGGGGTGAGGCCAGGGAGTCTGCATTTCTAACCAGCACCCTCCCAGGCATGCCCATGCCACTAGTCCACAGAGCACGCCTGGAGTCTCGAGCAAGGTCAGGACTGTATGTAAGGCTGTTTCCTGCTCCTTCCCCCCCGCCGGACCACTCATCCTTCAGCCCCTAAGTCACAGCATCCTGTTATAAACCCTCCACCTGCCTGTCCTCACTCTCCTCTCTCCCAATTCACAGCTCTGTCGTGGTCAGTTCTTACCAAATCATAGGCGCCTGCTCTGAACCAGGACCTATCTGCCCTGAGATACCAGGGAAATGAGCAGGCAAGCCTCTGCCTTCGTGCAGTGTTGGGTCTGGCTGATGAGACCATCACTTTGACCACACTGCTGTTTGCCCCACAAGAAAGAGCACCCTGGGGAAAGCCAGGATCTATGTCTCCTTCATTCTCTGCCATGTGCCTGGTACAAGGTCTGAAGCAGAGACAAACTATGGACGGCAGGTAGTTTGCTCCACATGTTTTCATAATTCCTGTGCTCAGTAGGGAAACTGGCATGAGCATGGTACTTGAATCCATCACATTTCATACTAATGCTACATTTTCTTCTAGTCATTGCCATCTGGACACATACAAGGAACTTTTGAACTGGCAAATAAAGAAGAAAACAGAGAAAAAAACAGATACCCAAACATCCTTCCCAGTAAGATTTCATTTTATTTGTTGCATGATTGATGGTGTTTGCACTAAACTCAGCTTTGCCTTGCAGCTCCCCATGACCACAGGGCATTCCCGGTGCTCAGAGGCCAAAGACTTGGGCCCCAAATCACTCTAACTGCTCTGCGTGTGCACCTGGGACTCCAGAATGTTCCTCTCTGGGTGCCAGTCTCCCTGCACAGGCCCTGGGCACCTTGGTTGCTCATGGGTCTGGCTGCCAGGCCTGTGCTTACTGTTGAGGCCTGGGCTGCCTGGGCCCTAGCAGGAAAGGGTGCTGCTTCGTGGCCATGGGCACCAGCTGGCAGGGCCCCTCCTATGAAACTCAGGCCTGGGACCCAGTCTAGGCCTGTCAGTGGCCCTGGGCAGCTCCTCTCCCTCAGACTCAGTGCTTGTGGCCACAAGCTGTAAATCCCTAGAGCCGTCTGAGGTCCTGACCCAAAGACAAAAATGACAGAAAACAAAACTTGTAGGTGGGCAGCAGCTTTGTAGAAAGGCTCTGAATCTACCTGATCTAACCACAGCAGTACAGCTGGTCATGGGCCGGGGAGCATGGGTGCCAGGAGGTGGAAGGGCCAGGGAGCAGATGGATACGTGCGGAGCGCATCTCAGTGATCTGCTCCAGCTGGGTGGGTCGTGACCTGGAGGCAGCTTTCACAGCCTATCTGGGTACCAAGACAAACCCCATATGTTCTGAGCCACCTTTGTAAAAGCTGGCTCTGGCTGGGCGCAGTGGTTCACACCTGTAATCCCAGCACTCTGGGAGGCCGAGGCGGGTGGATCACCTGAGGTCAGGAGTTCTAGACCAGCCTGGCCAACATGGTGAAACTCTGTCTCTACTAAAAATACAAAAAATTAGCCGAGCGTGTTGGTGCATGCCTGTAATTCCAGCTACTCAGGAGACTAAGGCAGTAGAATCTCTTGAACCCGGGAGACGGAGGTTGCAGTGAGCTCAGATCACACCATTGCACTCTAGCCCAGGCAACAAGAGTGAAACTCCATCTCAAAAAAAAGGAGCTGGCTAGGCATCAGAGTGGTTTCGGGATCTTTCACCCCACCTGGCCCCTCCCATTATCTGCTTTGCTCATCAGGCTAACAGAAGGGCAGTCTCAAAGGACTCCACTAAGTTCAGGTGTGAATCCTGAACCTGCAGCCTCCCCTTGGTCCACAGAGGGGTCCACCTCTCCTGGCCTGGGCCTCGGTGGGGTGGAGGAAGGCAGCCCATGTGAGCTCCGGCATGCTGCTGCTTGCTGCATTTTTAGGACTAGAATTGAGTTCATCTGCTCCGTATGTCAGAGCAGCTGTGGTCTGTCCAATGTGTGGTCTGTCCAAACTGTGCACTTTTTAGAAATAATTCTTTCCCATTTGACATGCATAGGATTGGTGCGTGGTTTTTATAGAAACCCACTGTGAGCCCATGATCCAGTGAAAACTGGGAGAAATTTGTCAGTCTTTCATTGAACACATATTTGTAGGGGTGGCCAAGGGAACACCAGGAAGATGTGTCAGGAAGCCATGTGGTGGTCACACAGCTGAGCCTTGAGGGTGGCTCAGACCATGGCTAGATTCTGACTGCTTTGGAGAGGGTTTGTCGCCAATGGGTAGAAGATGTCACAGAAAAAGGGGAGGGAACTTACGTGGCTGAGCAGCTCAACGGAAAGGAAGACCGTGGCAGGAGGAGGTCTGAGATCTTTAAAATAACTTGTGTCGAGTTTGGGAGGATATTTAGAAATTAGTATCAATAGTCAATTTATTACCTTAATTGAGTAGTTTAAAGTTATGCCTTGATTTGCTAACCGTACGTGTAAAGAAACTCCTCAGTGCTAAGCACTTTCCTGAATTCCTCATTTCTCTCTCAAACACTAAACCTTCATCCCTTAAAGGTAACATCACATTGTTAATTAAGACTATTTAGCTGGCCAGACCTACCTCCTGTAAGTCTCCTCTGAGCTGCGTTCTCTAGGTTGTGCTACAGGAGCTAACTGGCCTTTCCTCCAAGCCTGAAAGCGTAGTCAGGGTCAGAACAGGCTTTTCTAACCTCTCTTTTAAGACCTTTTCCTGGCTCCTGGCAGGAGCACCAATGCCATGGGAACCCTATGGCACAGGCAGCTGTCCGGGGCTGGAGGACTGCCAGGACGTGGCATGTTTCTCACTGCTGGAAAGATGAGTTTACAGAACAGTGGCAGGGAGACAGTGTGGCCTGGCAAGGATTAATGTGGGGGGCATCTGGCATTAGGCATCAGGAAGACTAAAGGCTGAGGAGAGGCTTGTCTGGTTACACCAAGCAGTTGGTCAGAATGATCTCAGGCGTCCCTGCTGGGACCAGGACAGGTGAGCTGGATCATGGGACATGAGGCAGGGAGCTCTCAGGACTGCTCAACCCGCCCCCAGGGGCACAGCTCCTAGTATCACTTAGGGTGGGGCTGAGGGTCACCTTGGGGAGAAGGGACCCAACTGCCATAGCCGCTGGTGCCTTCCCTGCCTTTCCCAATCTCTCACCAGAGTCACAAGATGGCCCGTGGCTCCGGGCAGGCATGTGGCCTTGGGAACTGTGGGGTTAGAGGTCAAGGTGCTTTGCCTGTCGGGCAGGCTTGACTTTTGTCTCTAGAAAGGCTCTGTGGCAGATGGCAAGCAAGGCCTCTTTTCTGGAAAAGTGCCAACAGCTGATAATTTTAGGAAATAATGTTTTGAATGTGAAGTGTGACTTTTTAGACTAAAAAGACAGGAAGCTCTTAGAAACTGCAAGATTCTAAATCTAAGCAGAAGGCTATATTTTACCCTGTGCTTTTCTATAGCTGTCCTCAAAGCATAAACCATCCCAGATTATTTTCAACTAGTGTTACATGTGTTCAGCAGAGCTATATCTTCCTGGGCATTGCCAGTCACTGAGCAGGAGGGTCTCACGGTGAGGTCTGCAGGACTGTAAGTTTGGGGTCCAACTCCCTGGCCACCCTGTATGGGCTGTGACTGTATCTGAGACCTGTACCTGCCCCTTCTCTGCTGGCAGCCAGACAGAGCTGGCTCAGCCATCGGGGGTCTCAGGCCAGCAGCCCGTGGCCCACCTGACAGCCTCCCAGGCGAAGGCGAGACAGACGAGACATGACCCGGGGGACTGCCCGGCTCCGCACCACAAGTGCCACAGAAACAATCCGCTCTGATCAGGGACTGAGAGGAGAAGCAGGGAGGGGACATAGAGTCACTCAGTAATGAGTCAGGAACGAGGCCCTAAGCTCCTACTGCCACGTGCCAGACTCTGCCCAGTGCGGCATCAACGTCTCAGAACCAGCCTTGTCCCAGCCTGGCCGAGCCAGACATTCCTGGGAAAGGTTGGGGCTTCTCTACTGTGCGCAGGAGGAGCAGCACCAGGCCCACAGCACTTCTACAGGCTCATGAAAACGGCTTCGTTTCTTTTCACATCACAAACCAAATGTGCAAAACCCATCCTGGAGTGCATGTTTTCACTAGCAACAAAGCCAGTCCTAAGATAACCTTCTTCATAGTTCTACGGAGGAAGCTGGGGAGGCAGAAGTGACTGCGGCCCACAAAAGTCGTGATGGAGCCCTGACGGGCATGTACACACACACACACACACACACACACACACTACACATACACCACACACACACGCATACACCACACATACTCCACACACACCAGACACACTACACACAAACACACCACACATGCTGCACACATAGCACACACACATACACACTCCACACATATATCAGACACACACTCCACATAAATGCACCGCACACACTACACACATACACAGCACACACACTGTATACAGACTTACACAACATACACTACACACATACATATGCACCACACACATACACACCATGCATACAGACCACACACACTACATATGTACATACCCACTGAATATATATACACATACCACACACATAACATATACACACATACACACCACACACATACATATATGACAAACATACATATACACATACCACACACACAGCACACTACACACATACACACACCACACACACATACACACCATGCTACACATACACACCAAACCCACATGCACACATTAACACAGCACATACACTACACACATACACCACACATACTACACACCATACACACACATACACACCACACACCACACATACACATACACACCACACAACACACATACATTACACACTTACACACCCCCATGCACACACATAACACATATACAATACACATACCACACAAACTATACACATACCACACATACACCACACACACATACACACCACACGTACACAGCACACTGCACCTACAAACCAAACCCACATGGACACATTAATACAGGACACACACTGCATACATACACTACACATATATATTATACACATATACCACACACGCTACACACCATATACTCAGATACACACCACACATACATTACACACTTACACACCCACACACACATACAATACACACCACACACATTCACACCACATTTACACACACCACATACACTACACAAACACACCACATGCACTATACCACACACTACACACCATACACATATACACACAACACACTCATACCAAAGTACACAGCACACACACATCATACACTGCACCACTTATACCACAAAAATACACAGAGCACATACCACGCTTACATACTCGCAGATGCCACAGACACAACACGCTTGCACCAATATACACACCACACACATCAGGCTCACAATACATGAGTCACACCACAAACATCCAGATGCACACACACACCTCACACACAGAACACTCCATGGTCAGCCTTCCACCCCGGGAACCGGCTTTGCATCAGGCTGGCTCTACCAGGTGGCCCTCACTATGCTCACCTTCCAGTTCTGGGGCAGGTTCTGGTGGTGGGACTGAGGGTCAGAGGCCCCAGTCCTAGACCCCCACATCCAGTTGTCCTCATGGGGCTGGTACTCACTTTCCTGGGAAGACTGGGAGAGTGGACTCACTCATTCTGTTCTGGGGCTTTTCTAAATGCACCCACACTTGTCAATACTAGGGCCCAGTGTGAGGTTCATAAAGCACAGCCCTTGCACTGCCAGGGACCTGGCAGGTTCTGCTGTTCTCACCTATGACCGGCTGTTCTTGCCTCTGTAATGATCCAGCAGCCCTCATTCTGGACACTGAAATCCTACCTTTGTCGTCATCCCACAGCTGAGACAGTCAGTGTTCACCAAAGCAGGTGCCTTCTCTTACGGGACACTAGTGGTCTCCATGGGAACACTGAGGAAGAACATGTCTGCCACCCCCAGTGTCGCTGCGAAGCTGCTTTTGCCTTTCCTGGCAGCTGACACCGCAGATGAAGGGACAGCGCTGTCATTCCTGGCCCTGACATCTCGGCTTTGTTTGGGTTTTTCCAGATGACCATGCGAGGGTGATTCTAAGCCAAGTGGATGGAGTTCCCTGTTCGGACTACATCAATGCTTCCTACATAGATGTAAGTGGGCAGAGGCTTCCGGTTCCCCCGGCCCAGCTGAGGGTGAGCCATGACCAGTGAGCACTTTCTTGTCTATGCCAGGTGTGTAAACGGTCACAACCTTTCTGGGCAGTTTGGACACCAGCACGAAGGGCATGGAACCGCCCGTGCTTTACAAGCTAGCATCAGCATCTGGGAATTTGATTTCAGGAGGCAGAGATAAGCACAGAGGATGTTCATTACGGCGTTATTTATATTCCTGACCAAATAGAACAGGGAGAATGGGAAGTTGAACAAATGGTGGTAAAACCATGTGCAGTGGATTCTTAGAACTCCATTGTACTGATCTTTAAAAGATTACTTAATATAAATTATAAAATTTTCATTAAAAATGCAACATAAATCAAATTGTACATGTTCACCCAATTAGAGCATAGAAGTGTCTGCTCGTATGTGAGTCTGGGAAAGGTTTTGCAGGGAAACAGACTAGAGAGGAGACTATGAAATAGATCTTGTTATTTCTGGGATTGCTGGTGAGTTTTGTTTCTTCTTAACCTTTTCCTGTGTTTTGCGAATTCTCCATGGTGAATATGTATTGCTTCCCTAACAGCAACAACAACGAATCCTTTCAGCAAAGATAATTCTGAAAAAAATATAAATCTGATTTTATTTTTTCTAGGGTTACAAAGAGAAGAATAAATTCATAGCAGCTCAAGGTAAGCTTTTTATTAAGTTAATTTCTGAATGTATTTTTGGTAAAATGATGTGAATGGCTCTTATTTCCTTATCTGTATGCCAACAAGACCAAGAATTTGTACTGGATTTTTGTATGTGTGTTTATATCTCACAGACACGTTAGATGTCCGTTCACACAATGTGTGTAGACAGTCAGAGAAACACACACTTAGTTATCCCCACACCTATACGGTGTCAACACAGGCCATGGGGTGGCCCTGGCTGCCACTCGGCATGTTAATACTTGCATCAGATAACCTTGAATTTCTCTCGGCTGGCTGAGCACTATGTGGCCCCCAAGTTTGGAGGGTGGCGGGGTGAGTAGCTTTTCAGATCAAGGCCATAACTCGATCTGAAAGGTACTTCAGCCGTGAAAACATGCCCTTCAGTTCGCACGGAGCTCTCCCGTGTCTGTCGAGTACTGAACCTAGCATCTTTCCCCCGGGGTTGCCACCTGCAGGACCTGGAGGGCGCGCAGTTAGGCATCACTGGAGCTGAAACTAGATTCCTCAGACCTCCTCACTCTTGGGCCAGGAGTCTTTAGAGCAATGAGCTCTGAATTTCAGCATACATCAGAATCACCTGGGAAGTTGTTACAAATGCAGGATCTCTAAGAAAAAAGGACACACATGTGCACACACAGAGGACATCAGGAATGTGCCCAGCTGGAAACCTCAGGAAACCTGACAATCCTGGCCGAAACAGATGAAAGCAAGGGTTTCTCTCTTGCAAGCAGACACCCACAGGGAGGCAGCCCCGGGCGGGACAGCAGCAGGGCAGGGCGTTCGTCACCTCCAGGCCCGTGCCCCTCAGCATGTGGGTAGCTCAGGGATATGGAACAGCTGCGGCTCAGACAGGAAGTGCACGGGTGCAGAGGACTTCCTCCTAGTGACATTTTATCTTCTGTTCAGATGCCCCTCTCCAGGGACTTTAGCTCATCTCCTATTGGACAGCATCATGCTGAGAGTAAGATTTTGACAAAGAAAAGGAGATTGGGAATGCAGGGTGAGGCTAGGCAGTCTCTGCCTCTCTCAAGGCTGTCGCCAGCAATCTGACACTTGGCTGGAGAGCCAGCCGTCATCTGAACCTTGCTGCTTACCTGCGAATGTAAGGAACTCCACCTGGGCCTAATGACCTTGCCCTCGGAGGGGTTCCTGGCTGGAGTGGGGTGAGTGGTAGGACAGGCAGCCCCCACCATTTCTGGAATCCTTCAGGGAGTGAAGTGTGTGTCCCAACAAGGCCAAGAAGAAGCCAGTGGCTAGGGTGCCGGAGCTAGGACCCCAGAGCGATTTCCCTTCCAGTCTTTTGACTTCGGAATTGTCCTCTACACACAGGCCCCAAACAGGAAACTGTTAATGACTTCTGGAGAATGATCTGGGAGCAAAAGTCTGCGACCATCGTCATGTTAACGAACTTGAAAGAAAGGAAAGAGGTGAGCTCCTGACATCTGACTCCGGTATCACTTCCTGTCAGCTGCTGCAGGGCTGGATGTTCTGACCACTTCCTCTTCCTATTTCCCTCCCTTCCTCTCACTGTCACTGCAGAACACCCCAGACACAGGCAGTGGCTTACAGCATTTTCATCAGGAAACAAATCCCCTGCGCCCCCAGCATCTCACTGTTATCTAATCTGTGATCAAACAGTGACACAAGGGTTCCCTTTTTGTCCCAAAGGAGAGTGGTCCCTGGCCAGCCCCGTGGCTCTGGCTGCGTGATGGGAGGCATGAATCTCAGAAGTTGAGTTTTAGGATGTCCAGCATGTCATGCAGCAGACCTCAGACTAGAAATGAACATGATTTCATGCTTATTATCCAGACTAGAGAAATGCATTTGAAAACATGATATATTGAAGAAATGTTGATTTGCCATCCAAATATATTTAATTAGCTGTTTTTAATTCAAAAACGGATGCATGTACATGATAAGAATTTGAATCTGGCCGGGCGCGATGGCTCACGCCTGTAATCCCAGTACTTTGGGAGGCTGAGGTGGGCAGATCACCTGAGGTTGGGAGTTCAAAACGAACCTGACCTACTTGGAGAAACACTGTCTCTACTAAAACTACAAAATTAGCCAGGCATGGTGGCGGGTCCCTATAATCCCAGCTACTTGGGAGGCTGAGGCAGGAGAATGGCTTGAACCCGGGAGGCGGAGGTTGTGGTGAGCGGAGATAGCGCCGTTGTACTCCAGCCTGGGCAAGAAGTCCAAAAATCTTTAGAAAAAAAAAAAAAAAAAAAAAAGAATTTGAATCATCGACGAAGAAGAAAAGTTGAACTGATTTGTTTCCTAATGGAACAAGTACTCATTAGCATCTGCTGTGCTGGGCCAGCTCTGTCCCAGGTACAAGGAATGGGGGCTCACATTCAGGGCTGAGAAGTGGGGGCTGTTGGGAGCCCGGGGGTGGGGTGTGGGGTGTTGAGTGACAGGCAGGGAGCCATGCCATAGGCAGTGTGCTCACTCTCCAGAATGAAAGACGAACTGGGAGCTGGAGGGGACTTGCCACAGGTGGGGCGACAGTCAGGAGGCTGCCCTTCTGGTGTGCGGTGGCATAAGGGCCCAGCTCAGCAGGAATTGCGTGTCCTGCCCGGCCTTGCTCGGGGCCTGCTGTGTCCTGAGCTCCTCAGTCATCCACTGGCCTGGTCCCAGCAGCGCCCAGGCAGCATGGCGAGGACTGCGGGGAAGGGCTTCCGTTTTTAAATGGGAGTGCCAGGCCTTGGGGAGCTCAGCTGGGGCAGAAGATGGGTGGCAGGAGCCCGAGGGAAGGGCAGGCTGGGAGGTGCTCTGGTCCCCACAGTGCTGGCTCACTAAGTGCCACCGAAAACACAGGAAGCAGCCTCCAGCCACTGTTTCTAGTCAGAGATAGGATGGGGGCTTTTGTTCTGCTCTCAGGGGAGCTTGAAGCAGGGCCGGGGAGGGCCACCCCTTCGCCCTTACAAATCCCATCCCTGTCATCCTTTGTCACGGGGAAGAGTGACAGAGGGAAGCAGGGGATTCCCAGTGCAGGACTCTTCACCCTGCCTGCACTGGAGCGGCCATGGAGGAGGACACCCACACTAGGGAAAAGGAGGCTGACCCTTCACCAGGCATCTCAGGGTCCCCTGTGACCCGCAGTCATGGGGACCAGTCTTCCTGGGGCTGGTGCTCCAAGCATGAGACCAGCACAGAAGCTGTGGGGCTGGAGGACGCCCCCGCTTCCCGCTTTCAGTCACTCTGCTGAAAATGTCACTGGCATTTTCTCTCTGTCTTCTTCCATCGCTTCCTACTGGATTTTTCCACTCCTGTGACTCAGTGCTGGGTTGCTGCCACGTCCCAGTTCTCACCGATTCAGATGAAATCATTTCTCAATAGAGTTCCCTTTTTCTTAATTGCTCACACTTCTATTGTGGTTTCCTTGGCTTCCACATCCTGGGCTCCGCGTTGCAAAAGGCAGCGGCCCTGGCATCTCATGATCGGGTGGGAGGGAGCCAGAGGGAGGGGGCATAAAAGCAGCCACCAACACTGAGCCCTTGAGAGGCTGAGACAATTTCACAGTTCCTACTGGAGAACCTTTCAAGGTGAGAGGCTCAGGAGGGTCCCCAGGGCTCCTAATAGGGCCAATACTTGCCCAAACCGAGACCTGTAGGCATTTGCAGTTCCTCTGGACTATGTCAGAGATGCCCTGTGACCAGCAGCCCCGCCCAGAGCCAGGAGTAGGGAGGAGGAAGTTGCCCATGGCCGTCATAACACAAGGATTCTGGTCTCTGCTAAATACCAGATGCTGTTTGTTTCATAAGACTATTAATCCTGGAGACTTTACCATGAGCTGTGCCGCTCAGGGGCCATTCCCAGGATAAACTCTCCGAAGACTGGCAGGCTTGTTCCATTCCAGAGATCTTTCTCTGGCACATGAAGTAGATCTTTTTCCCCTTGAGGTGGGTCCTGATTCACTCGTGAGGTCCGCACTGATGGAGGACTCACCACGGCGCAGGTGCTTTGAGCAGTGCTAGAGAATGAAAGGGCTCCCGGAACAGGTATTTTGGGTCATTATTGCTTCAGAGGTTGGGAAGGTAAAGAAATGGGCCTGTCTGTAGCAACATGCCCTCTTCTGCAGATGCCACAGCAGCTTCGTCCCTGCTAGAGAAAAACAAAGATCATTAGGCCAATCATAGGTTCATTAGTCTTGAATGGCAGACTGGCGGTGGGGCAAATTAACTTTGTACTTAGCGAACTGAGCGGGAAAAATACAAATTGCTGAATCCAATGGTAAATGTCTGGGGGACGCACTGTCCTTGCCCCCTGGCCTGAGGATCATTTGAGGTCAGGTGCCCAGCTCCGAAGGCTGTAGGCTCAACATGACTGGCTGATGGTTGGTTAATAAAATGTATGGGATTCATGAATGAATGAAGAAGTCAGACATTGTTGGTGTCTAAATCAGAAAGCTTTGGGGGGTCCTCGTCGTAGTCTCAAGGCTGCCTTCCACCCGTTATGCAGCCTCAGTTTCCCCACTCATGAGGTTGACACACATGCACTCGCTGTTTCTCAGCTCTGGGAACTGTGTGACTCCAGCTGACGTGTGTGAGGCCTTCTGTGGATGGCGGGGATGTCATGATGCAATGCACCCACAGATTTGTTTGCTTCTGTGAAATTGTTCCACGCAGGAGAAGTGCCATCAGTACTGGCCTGACCAAGGCTGTTGGACCTATGGAAACATCCGGGTGTGTGTGGAGGACTGCGTGGTTTTGGTGGACTACACCATCCGGAAGTTCTGCATACAGCCAGTAAGCATCTCCAGTTGCTAACCTTCCAGAAAGATCATTCCCAGAGAGTGCGATGCCCAGAGTTAACACCCTTCTGCAGTTATGAAGCGCTTTGCTGCCACCCCAGCACTGCTGCGGCTCTGGCTGACAGGGTACAGTGACCAGGCTGTGATGGGCAGACAGGCAAGTGGGCTAAGACACCAGAGGCCAGTGCGCAAAGGTCTGCAGGCAGTGCTGGGGGCTCCTCATTCCCGGCGACTCCTCTGGGCCTCTCCAGGAGGAAGACCAGTCATAGGAGGGGCCTGGGGATGTGATCCCCGCTCAATGTCACAATGGCATTTCACACACTGGAACTGGGAGGGAAGATTTTTTGTAACACATTTCAAATTATGTCTGAAATCTCCTCATTATTTTCCACACTTGGGTCCTGCTAGTTCCACCACCCCAAAGTTTAAGAGAGATATGAGTGCAAATATCTGTATACAAAGCAGATGAAATAAAGATATAGAAGAAAGTTTAAAACCATAGAGAAAAAACAGAAGGCCATTTTATCAGGATTTAAAGATAGAGTGATTGGCTTAATTAGGTCACAAAATAAGTGTCTGAGGTTCCCAAAAGCCACAGCCAAAAAGGAAAAAAATGAGCTGATCATTTTTATTCCATCCGCTGCTGGCATCTCTCCCAGAAATGTGTACACAGGCGCACACAGGTACGCGCACACACACACATACACCCACACACACACAGGCACACACATGCACACATGCACACACATACATACATACACAGGCACTCACATACACACATCCATACACATACACGTGCACACACATACACATGCACATTCATACATTTGTGCGCACACATACATACACCCACACATGCATGCCATGCACACACACATGTGCATCCACATACACACTCACACACACACAGATGCACACATGCATGCACATGCACACACACATTCACACAGGTGCACACAGGCACACACATGCACACACATACCCACACACATGCACACAGGTGCATATGCATGCATGAACACACGTACATACACCCACGCACATTCACACATGTACACAGGCACACACATTCACACGTGCACACACATACACCCACATTCACATTCACACAGGTACACACAGGCACCCCCAGACACACACATTCACACATTTGCACACCCATACACGCACATTCACACACACACACATTCACACAGGTCCACACACATTCACCCACAGGCACACAAGTGCACATATGCATACACACACGTGTGCACACACACATACACACACACATATATACTTCCAAATACACTGTGTATCACCTTCCATGATCTGGCAAGGGAATTAAACTCATGGGCTCTGGATCTGAAAGCTGAGACAGGCTCTGAGGGCAGGTCTGGGCATTTCCAAAGAGCAGGCCAACTGCGTCATCTTTGCTCCCAAATTTAAGACAGCTTTGCACAAGGAAAGATGCACTGTTGGACCACAGGCATGGGGTGGGACTGTCCAGACGAAATGGGCTATGGCCGCCCCCCTTGCTCAGGGGCTGTGAGCACGCAGACCAGCTTGGGGGATGTGTCTGGCTTCTTGGGCCCTGCCTGGCCTGGGCATGGCTGGGTGCTGCAGGCCCTGCTCTGTGCCCCAAAAGCAGCACATGTTCACAGTCAGCAGGGGTAAGCGCCAGGCTCTCTCACTCGGGCAGGCCCCCTCTGGACAGGCCCCTCCCCCATGCACAGGGGAACCCACAGCATCCTCAGAATGAGATGCTGGGGTGGGGGTGGGCAGGGGGAGGATTGTTGCACCCACTCTGGTCTCTCCATGTCCCCTGCAGCAACTCCCTGAAGGCTGCAAAGCCCCCAGGCTGGTCTCGCAGCTGCACTTCACCAGCTGGCCTGACTTCGGAGTGCCTTTTACCCCCATTGGGATGCTGAAGTTCCTCAAGAAAGTAAAGACGCTTAACCCCATTCATGCTGGGCCCATCGTGGTCCACTGTAGGTACGTTGGGGACCATGGGGTGGACCCTCAAGGGCAGGCCACAGAGAAGGGACTCACCCTCATGGGCAATGACCAGGGAACCAATATCCGGTGGGCAGAGGTACAGGCAGGGCTGGCATGAACACAAATGTCAGTGACCGAGCTGGTCCCCAAGAACCCTACGGGAGAAAGTTCAGAAAGCCCCTCTTCACCCTAGTCCATAAAACCCACCAAAGCCAAGGGGCTCCAGCCTATGGTGGGAATGGAGCTCTGGGCAGGTCTGCTCGGTCACTCTTGCCTCCCCCTGGGAATCTCATGTCACCTCTGGGAACCCAGCTGGAAACCAAGGAAGCCAGGCTTCTGCAGGAAGCCCCCCGAAACACACTAGTCCTTATGGAAGAGCACACCACGGCTCCGAGGACCCACAGCAGAGTCCTCTAGAGCACGCTGTCCTGGAGACCAGGGTCCGGGACCAGGCTGCCCCTCGCCAGCTGCCACATCAGCCTTGGTGTCCTCACCTGTGATGAGGACAGCCTCGGGGGAGCCTGTGACTTGCATCTGGGTGGGCTTTGCACAACACCAAAACTACTCACATGTAAGCCAAGGCCACCTCCGCAGCCTCCTCTCCACACTCCCTTCTGGCCCACAGAGAGCCCCACTTGTTCCTGTCTGTGATTGGCCTCCCCAGGGCATCACTTTGATTAGATACTAAGTTTCCAGCTGTTACGATGGGTTCGTTCTGAGTATCACAGCACTGCCAGGGACAAAAGCCACCTGCATGCAGTGATGCAGGCGCTGTACACCTGTCATGCAGATGTTCAGGAGAAGTCATCCAGAAACTCTGGCAGAACCAGCTTTCCCCAAATCCAAGCAACACTCCCTTGCTGGGGCAAGCAGAGGCTGGCCCCACCCCACCCACCCTCCAGTGCAGCCCATGCCAGGAGGAATGTGCAGGGTCAGATAACAGTAATCTGACAGATGCCACCTACTTAATGCCCCAAGTCAGGTGACTTTTTGCCCAGTTTGACAGTGTGGGAGGCTGGTTCCCTGAGCTGTTGTGTAGTTAATCTGAGGTCCCTCTGCTCCCAAAGGGGCAGATCATGGATGCCAATCACACACAGAAGAAGAAGACACTGTTTGGTAAATGAGGAAAATTATCTGCACAGCCTAATCCAAGGCTTACTGCACTGGCTGCTAATGTGCCTCTTAGTAGTGTCAGTGGCTCTCAGAGGACCCGCCTGAGATCACTAAACTGAGACCGCAGCTCCCTCTGGTGGTCTCACTAAGGCTTTGCTCTTAATTAACCAAAAAAAAAAAGTTGGATCCGGTGACCTGGGGCCGGACCTGCCCTTCCCTCCAGGTATGCAGGCATCTTCCGGGCCTGTCATTTACTTCTGGGGGCGTGTGACTCATGACACAGCGTCTTTCTCCCCAAAGCGCGGGTGTGGGCCGGACGGGCACCTTCATTGTGATCGACGCCATGATGGCCATGATGCACACGGAGCAGAAGGTGGATGTGTTTGAATTTGTGTCTCGAATCCGTAATCAGCGCCCTCAGATGGTTCAAACAGATGTGAGTCCTGCCTTCCTCTTGCCCTGGTCTAGCTTCCCAAAGCAAACCCGGATGCCTTGGCCACACAGGCGTGTGGGGCCCTGGCCTGGCTTCCCTCCCCATGGCCCTCCCTGCCCATGCATGGGACCTCAGGGACCCCCTCGCCTTCATCTTTCCCTTGTATGCTCATGTGAGATGGGGCAATCCTGCTCCCCCAAATGGCGCGCGTACACAGCGCCTGGCATGCTCACCAAGGTGAAGCTCTGCTGCTGCCGTTCTCCTTACTCAAGGGTATAAATGGTCATTATCCATGGCTGGTACTCTGACTCTTGCCCTACACCTCCCTGTGCTGGCAAAAAGAGAAAGAGAAGAGAGCTGCCCCCTTTGGGCTGCCAAGCTGCACGCGGGCCGAGGATGCAGAGGCAGAGTGGAGAGTGTGGGCACCCCTGGCCTCCCTGCAGATGCAGTACACATTCATCTACCAAGCCTTACTCGAGTACTACCTCTATGGGGACACAGAGCTGGATGTGTCCTCCCTGGAGAAGCACCTGCAGACCCTGCCCGGCACCAGCACCCACTTCGACAAGATTGGGCTGGAGGAGGAGTTCAGGGTGAGTACAGCTGACCCTCCTCTCCATCCTGGGCTAGCCAGCCAAGGGCACGGGGAAAACAGGTGACCGTGTAAAGGAAGCCTCTTTCAATCACTTGCCCTCTTAACTGACTTCAGAAAAAGCAGGGGCGATGTCAGAGCTGTGATTTACAAGGGAAGAAGGATCAGGTGGCTTTCAGAGCCTCACCGCAGCCCTGCCGGGCACACATTTCTATTTCCCAATGCTCAGGAGACTTCCGGGATGGAGGCGTTTCCTTTGAGCAGGCGTCCTTGCCAGCAGCACTCGCCCTTGGCTGAGCAATGTGCTCAGGAATGTCAGAGGTTTAACTGCGTCACTGTGTCCTTCTCTGCTGCAGAAATTGACAAATGTTCGGATCATGAAGGAGAACATGAGGACTGGCAACTTGCCGGCAAACATGAAGAAGGCCAGGGTCATCCAGATCATCCCGTGTAAGGCACCCACGGTGCAATGGGGTGGGGCTGGAGCCAGAGGCTTTCATCCCAGAGAACCCATTGGCCACTGACCCCTGTGCACCAGGGGCAGGAGCAGGGTGTCCTCTGGCCCCAAGCTAAGCGCTTTTTCATAATGTAAACTTTCCAAGAGTTGGCTTTACCTGGTGATTTTATTAATAGGCTCTATATTTTGAAAGCTTGTAGCAACGGACTAAATTTGTCAAGGTGGGACCCTTTTTATAATAACTAAAGGAAGATACTGCTTTGCAGATGACTTCAATCGAGTGATCCTTTCCATGAAAAGGGGTCAGGAATACACAGACTACATCAACGCATCCTTCATAGACGTACGTACACTGGCCTGGGTTGTGTTTACGCAGGTGTGATTTCTTCACATGTGAACACACAGACTTGATTAGCTTGTTTTCACAATGAGAAGGAATTGACGTTTCCAGAAGCTCAACCATTTTTGTTAGCAGAATTACTTGCTTTAAAAAAAAAACAATATAAAAATAGGCCAGGCACGATGGCACACGCCTGTAATCCCAACACTTTGGGAGGCTGAGGTAGGCGAATCACTTAAGGTCAGGAGTTTGAAACCAGCCTGGCCAACATGGTGAAACCCCGTCTCTACTAAAAATACAAAAATTAGCTGGGTGTGGTAGCAGGTGCCTGTAATCTCAGCTACTCAGGAGGCTGAGGCAGGAGACTCACTTGAATCCAGGAGGCAGAAGTTGCAGTGAGCCGAGATCACGCCACTGTACTCCAACCTGTGCAACAGAGTGCGACGCCTTCTCAAAAAAAATTAAAGAAAGAAAAGAGAGTGGACTTTGGAAATAGAAACTCGCTGCTAAGAAATTGGCTGTTTTTTACATTCTGCTTTTAATATACAGTTATTTTTCTTTTACATATCTGTTACACACCAGTTATATATCCAGTGCCTCTGTGCTCTCTCTCGTGTGATTTCTGCAATGTGTACTCATGTGGACAATACAGTTATGTGTTCAGGGCACACAGATAGAGGCTGTCTTCATTCACAGTGGAGTTAGCAGGAGAAGGGCAAAAAGGGGCATTGCAGCTAAGTGTGTGTTCATATTGCCATTTTCAGATGAGAAAATTGTGCCAGAATCCAGTGGGGTCCTAGTGGCGAAATTGGGATTTGAAACCTCTTTCACCTCCATACGCAGGGCCCCTTTGCACCAGCATGTTGCTGATCTAGCTGAAACACACAGAAAAACAAGTTAGAATCTAAGCCACCAGTGCTGTTCAGGTGGCCGCAGGCGACTGCCGGTCCATAATACCCATTTGTTGATGACCTCAGGGGCTGACAGTGACAGATATCGTTTCAGATAAGCCAGCCTGTTGACCTGCTTGTCAGGTGTGTGCCTGAGTGCTCGTGCCAACTGGGGTCTGCTGCAGACCATGGGAGATGGGAGAGTTTCCATCATCAGGCCTCGGGCTGCCCTAAACGAGAACACAGGTAGCAGAGCCAGGATGGAAGGAAGTCAGACCCTAACCTCTGCGTCTCCACGTGCAGGGCTACCGACAGAAGGACTATTTCATCGCCACCCAGGGGCCCCTGGCACACACGGTCGAGGACTTCTGGAGGATGATCTGGGAGTGGAAGTCCCACACTATTGTCATGCTGACAGAGGTACAAGAGAGAGAGCAGGTGAGGGTGCCGCCCAGCCTGGGCCCACCACTGGCAGCCTGTGCTCGTGAGGTGCTGTTGCCGTTCATTACAAATGTCCTGCCTGCCATCAGGGCAAATGCACGAGTGAGACCAAGCCAGGACCACCAGGGAGGGAGAGAGGTTGGAAATGAAAAAGGTTTCACCTCACCCATTCCTTTTTTGGGAGTGAGGTTTAACAGTAACTACCCACTGGCCTTTATTCTTAGTCTACATGTTATTTAACCTGACCTGAAATTCTGCCATTTTGTATGGGCCAAGATCATAACCTGCTAAAGAAAAAGATATGTATTAACTTTTTTCAAGACATGAAGACATAGGCACTGGTATGTGTGCCTAATGGATATTGTCCTAGAAAATTGAATGAGTTAACTCTTTGTTTTGCAGAGATCCACCCATGGCCTTCTTATATTGTATTTATTTAATAACACAACAAACACTCATGAATTCACCACCCAACAGTAAACCCAAGGTTTTACCAACAGTGTACATCTATCTGGGTGCTCCCCCAAGACATAACTACTGCTGTGAATTTGTGTTTTGATTCTTTGCTCTAAAAAGGAACAGCTTTATTGTGATGCAATTCACCTATAATTCATGCAATTCATCTTTTTAAAGGGTACAATTCAGTGGATTGTAGTATATTCACAAAGTTGTGCAATCATCATCACTGTCTAATTTGAGATCATTTTCATCAACCCAAAAATAAACCCTGTACCGTTAACAAGCACGCCCCATTCCTTCCTTCCCCAGCCCCTGGCAACCACTAATCTGCTTCCTGACTATGGGTTTGCCTGTTCTGGGCATTCATATAAATGGAGTCATACAGTATGTGGTCTTTTGTGATTGGCTTCTTTCACTTAGCATAATGTTTTCAAGGTTCATCCATGTTATAGCGTGAATCAGTAAATCATTCTTTTTTATTGACAAGTAGTATTCTTTTATGTGGATGTACTACATTCTATGGATCCATTCATCAGTTGATGGACATTTAGGTTGTTTCCACTTTAGAGCTATTATGAATAACTCTGCTTGGCCAAGCGTGGTGGTTCATGTCTGTAATCCCAACCCTTTGGGAGGCCGAAGCGAGCAGATCACCTGAGGTCAGGAGTTCGAGACCAGCCTGGCCAAGATGGCAAAACCCTGTCTCTGCTGAAAACACAAAAATTAGCCGGGTGTGGTGGTGGGCACCTGTAATCTCAGCTACTTGGGAGGCTGAGACAGGGAGAATCGCTTGAACCTGGGAGGCAGAGGTTGCGGTGAGCCAAGATTGTGCCATTGCACTCCAGCCTGGGTGTCAGAGCGAGACTCCGTCTAAAAAAAAAATTGCTGCTTGAACGTTCAGGTAGTAGTTTTTGTATGGACATGCTTTTTCATTTTATACCTAGAAGTGGAATTGCTAGGTCATGTCATTACTCTATGTCATAAACTTATTGTTTAACATTTTTGAGGACCTGCCAGACTGTTTTCCACAGTAGCTGCCCCATTTTACATTCCCACCAGCAATATATAAGGGTTCTAATTTGTCCACCTCCTCAGCAACACTGTCGTTGTCTTTAGATGAAAGCCATCCTAGTGGAGACGTTCTTTGCTTTTTAAAAAAAGTCTTCTAAAATCATATCTGTATGTCTACAGACTGTGGTTTAGTTTTGCTTGTGTTTGAATTTTATATAGAGTATCATTATAGCATGTTGTCTTCTGAGATTTGCTTCCACTCAGAACTGTGCTCTTGATGATTTTCTATGTTGATGCTTATGCTGTAGTTCATTCGTGATTGTTATTTCCTTATATTCCACCATACAAACTACATCGTGCATTAGCTCATGTATTCATTCCTTCTCCTGTCATGGGCACTTGAGTTGATTTCATTGTATTGTTTTACAAACAGTGCTACCGTACATTCTTTTTTTAAAAAAAAAAAAAAACTTTAAGTTCTGGGATGCAAGTGCAGAATGTGTAGTTTTGTTACATAGGTACACGTGTGCATGGTGGTTTGCTGCACCTGTCAACCCGTCATCTAGGTTTTAAGCCCTGTGTGTATTAGCTATTTGTCCTAATGCTTTCCCTCCCCTCGCTCTCCACCCCCAACTGGCCCCGGTGTGTGTTGTTCCCCTCCCCGTGTCCATGTGTTCTCCCTACCTGTGCATTCTTGTACATGTCTTACGCTGCACTAGGACTGAGGTATATCAAAGAGTCTAAATGCTATATTGAAGAGTATGTGAAAGTTTGAATTTGTAAGATAATTCCTAATTGCTTTCCAAAGTGGACATCAGCAATGTGTAAGAGATACTGTTCATTTACATACCATGGTATTCTCAAGGTGTCCTAATTATTGTTAATTGAAAATTAACAACGTGTCATTGGTTGTGTGGTTATTGTGCAAATATTATCTTTCTGTGGCTCTTATTTGCATCTCTAATTCCTACAAGGTCAAGCATCACTTCATGTATTTGCGGATGGCATGCTTCCTCTTGTGCCAAATGCCTGTTTCTGGCTTCCAATGATTTTTCTATAGGGTTGTTTGTCCTGTCTTATTGATTTATAGGAGCTTTCTGCACAACCTTGATACTAATCCTTTATTGGTTTAATGTATTGCAGACATCTTCTTGCAATCTGTGGCCTGACTTTTCACTCTTTTAAGGATGTTTGTTAATGAAGAGAAGTCACTTTTATTGTAATCCAACTTTCAAGTTGTTGCCTCATGACTAGTCAGCTGTTTGGGCTCCTGTCTAGTTATCCTTGGGAACCTCAAAGTGAAAAGATATTTCCTCTTCCAAGAGTTTTGCAGTTTTGTTTTTTACCTTAAATCCTAATCCATCTGAGTTTATTTTTATTAAGGTTAAAGGGTACTACACATGGAAGTACAGGGTGTACACTGCCCAGTTCTAGGAAGAGCTGGGGCACTCACATCAACCCTGCTAGGGTGTGAGTCAGGGATCCAATTTCATTTTCCCAGGTATAAAACCATTTTCCAGCCCCATTTATTGAAGAATCTCTCATTTCTGACATATACTGAAGTTTCATATGTATTGAAGAATCTCTCCTTGCTGACATATGCTGAAGTTTCATATGTATTGAAGAATCCCTGCTGACATATACTAAGGTTTCAGATTTGTTCTGTTCCCTGGGTCAACAAGCATTAATAGGCATTTATATTCATATTCATATGTTATTTTTTTGGTCAGATCGAATACATTAAGTGGTTTGAGAACAATTCTACATTACAAACTTGATATTGCCAGCAGCAAATTATTTATTACAAGATTACAAGACTTAATTTTTTTTTATTTTATCCCCTAAGGATAAATGCTACCAGTATTGGCCGACCGAGGGCTCAGTTACTCATGGAGAAATGACAGTTGAGATAAAGAGTGATACCCTTTCAGAAGCCATCAGTATACGAGACTTCCTGGTCACTTTCAATCAGGTATTGTTCAACTAGCTTTGTAAACTCTTGTGGACTTATTGAACCATGCCTTCCCTCTGGGTTCTGCTTGTCATTGATCAAGGATGTGCCCCTATACCTGTCCTGCTCTTTCACTTAGTCCCAGGCGGCTATGAATGGCCAATGGGCTTCAGAGACCATGGCAGGGCTCCTGTACAATTCCCACCTCCCTGGCCACCTGCCTCCCGTTCCTCTCGAAGGAGAATTATATTAGCCATTAGCTGGGGGAGAAGGAACAAAGGGGAGTAGTGAAGCCACAGGGGCCTCTGTGGGGCCCTCCTGCAGGTGCCTTCTGAGAGCCCGTCCATTGTCTGTTTCCACTGAGTCCTTGGTTCCGTTCAGCCTCTCTTTTTGGCAGAGAATGAGAACTCAAGGTTAACCATGGGGAGGAAGACTCACTTGTGCACAAGACTTGATGCTGAGCTCCAGACAGTCAGTACCATGAAATGCCCCCGCCACTGTTTCCTCCATGCCAGCCACAGAGCCACCCCGTCACCAGACTCAGATGCCTCCCATTTGAGCTCTGAAGGGAAACGTGGGGCCCTGACTTCTTGAGAAAGTGATTCCCTTCTCTCCAGTAGAGCTGCCAGGGATCCCATAGGGGTAGGGCAGACCTCGCAGGGCTCCAGGGGATGTCCTCTGGACAGCTCACTCCCCCTTGCAGAAGGAAGCGCAGCCAGCCACCTGCCTTCTTTAGGGCAAGCAGGTTTCAGCCTTCTCCTTCAGGCTGCCTTGGTGCGGACGCTGGCAGCACAGAAGGCTCAGGGAGGGCTCCCAGCCTTGGCCAATCCCTGAGAGGGCAGGTGGGTCTGGGGCCTGTTCCCTGGAAGGCAGGTGGCACTGAGACCCCCTCTCCTCCCTGCAGCCCCAGGCCCGCCAGGAGGAGCAGGTCCGAGTAGTGCGTCAGTTCCACTTCCACGGCTGGCCTGAGATCGGGATCCCTGCCGAGGGCAAAGGCATGATCGACCTCATCGCAGCCGTGCAGAAGCAGCAGCAGCAGACGGGCAACCACCCCATCACCGTGCACTGCAGGTGAGCCCCAGCCCGGAGCCCTCCAGGTGGGATGTACACAGGCTGCACGCCCCCAGTACCCGCAGCTGTGGGCAGCAGAGCCTGATGGCTGCCCCTGGCCCTGGTATTCCCTAGAGTCTCCTCTCTACCACCCCTTAAACACATGCACACCAACTTCACTTAAGCGCACACATGTCATTATATCATACATGAGATGCATACATGTCATTTTTTCTTTTTTTTTTGAGATAGAGTCTTATTCTGTCGCTCAGGGTGGAGTGCAATGGTGTAATCTCGGCTCACCACAAACTCCACCTCCTGGGTTCAAGAGATTCTCCTGCCTTAGCCTCCCAAGTAGCTGGGATTACAGGTACCCACCACTGTGCCCAGCTAATTTTTGTATTTTTAGTAGAGACGGGGTTTCGCCATGTTGGCCAGACTGGTTTCAAACTCCTGACCTCAGGTGATCAGCATGCCTCAGCCTCGCAAAGCGCTGGGATTACAGGCATGAGCCACCACACCCGGTTCATGTCATCTTAACATACATGCAGAATGCATTTCAGAGGCAGCGGCTGGGAAACCACTCAAACACACACTTCCATGTGCTTTTGAAGTCATCAATAATTGCCAGGCAGAGCTCCGAGGAACACACTCCTGGACTTCAGGTTCCTGGGTTGGCTTTGAGAGACTGCCTGGCTGGGCTGCTGTGCGTACACCCGCCCTCTCCCCTGGGCTGGGATCCACGGCCATATGAGGAGTCCCAGCTGGGATTGCAGCCTCAGCCTGGCTCCCAAGTCAGGCCCAAAGGCAGAGGGACTCCAGGGCACATGGGACACCGTTGAGTCCGCAGACAAAGGCATGAAACCCAGTATGCCCTGGGGCAAACGTACGAATCTGGCCAAGCTCACAGGCCACCCACTGGCCTTTTGTGCCTCTGTCGTTCTGATCCCGCCAGACACTTCTGCTGGCAGGGACCTCAACATCTGGCAAGGTTCTTCCAAGTGGGAGCTTGGGGTGTTTCTATCCTTGGATGGTGCTAATATGCTCCTAAAATGACAATTCCATTTCTTGTCTCACACTGGTGGTGCCCACTCTTTGTTACTGCCTTTCACCCCTACCCACTGTCGCACCCCTTGTAGCTGGCAGAGTTCTCTCCCTGAGGGACCCCTCCATAGTGCACTCCTGGCCTGGCCAGTAGATGGAGCACACACCTCGGTTTTCGGTTTTCCTGGCACCTTCCTAGAAGTCATTTAGGATAAACTCGAATGAGTTCCATAGGGCGCTGAAGATGCAGAGGTGAACAGATCCCACCTGTGGGGAGGCAGATGCCAGGCAAGGCATTATGGGAGGACAGGAGCCTCGGAAGAAGCCCACATGTGAGATTATGGCAGCCAGGCATCTCCAGAGGACCTGCTGGAAGAGGCCAGCCCACCCCACCTCCTCTGGGCCGGTTCACCGGGGCCCTCCTGCAAGCGCCTGGGATATGCTCTGGTGGGTTTGTCAGTAAATGATCATGCTAAATGGAGGTGACTCAAATCAGCCTTGCTGGGAAGTGTCAGTTGACTGTTCCTGGCTGTGGATGCCCTTAAACTGCCCCTCCCTTTCAGCATCACCCGTTTCAGAAGATAGCACCGGGCCCAGTAAGGAGGGGGTATGCCAGGATGACCTCCTCCCTAGACCTGAACTGGGAGGGTTTGCATTTCTGACAAGTTCCCAGGTGCCGCCTGTGCTGCTGGTCCAGGAACCACACTTTGAGAACCATTGCCCTACACAAGGAAGAGGGGAAACGGTGACACTCGCTTCAAAACTTGTCACCAGTCCCAACTCATTGGATAAAATATCTGTCTGCTGTAATTAGGGAGGTGTTTTAGGAATTTTACATTTGCTAAATCTTGCTCAGAAGCTGAGCTACAGACAAATGATCATAAAAATCCAGTCAAACTCAGATCATTTTCAGCGACCTTTGCTTCACTGCTGCTGTGCAGGGCTGAGTGGTCAGCTCTTTGTTTCTCATCCCCAAGTGCAAGTTAGATGATCTGCATTAAGCATTTTCTCTCTGCAGTGCCGGAGCTGGGCGAACAGGTACATTCATAGCCCTCAGCAACATTTTGGAGCGAGTAAAAGCCGAGGGACTTTTAGATGTATTTCAAGCTGTGAAGAGTTTACGACTTCAGAGACCACATATGGTGCAAACCCTGGTAAGAATCTGAATAAGGATGTTGCCAGAAGAGCGGAGAATTATTTCATGTTGTATTTGATGTATGTTTCATTAAAGGACCTTAAGTACATGGGGGAGGTGGGAAGGTAAAATTCCCGAGGAAAAGAGCCAGCTGTAATTTTCACAGTAAACCTCTGCAGAGCCCTCCTTCCTTGGGTCTCTGACTTGGGTATCCTCTGGGCAAGACTCGGGAGGAGGGGTCTGTCCACCAGTTTCAATGTCTGAGACCACTTGGAGAGATACACTGAGGATAGGAGCTTTTGTGTCAAAGTGAACTGTTATACAAGATTTCAGTGTGCACTGAAACACGTAGTTTGTTGGGAGTTTTTTGTTTGGTTGGTTTTTTTTTTTTTTTAGAGGCAGTCTTGCTCTGTCATCAGGCTGGAGTGCAATGGTGCAATCTCAGCTCACCGCAAGCTTCGCCTCCCTGGTTCAAGCAATTTTCCTGCTTCGGCCTCCCAAGTAGCTTCGAGATCACAGGCACACACCACCACAGCCAGCTAATTTTTGTATTTTTAGTGGAGACAGGATCTCACCATGTTGGCCAGGATGGTCTTGATCTTCTAACCTCATGATCCGCCAGCCTCAGCCTCCCAAAGTGCTGGGATCACAGGTGTGAGCCACGGAAAAATTTACTCTTATCAAGTTCAAAAGCAGCACTGAAATGTAAAATCCTGGCACTTGTCATTTCAATGTTAAACTCCTCCATGTGGCTTGATTTCCCTGGCTGGGTCTCACTCAACCTCAAGATACTGTCGGAGGACTGGAGGAATCCCTCTAACATATTAATACTTTTCCCTGTACATTCTCTTTATTATGAGGACTCCTGCCTTCTGGGTTTCAGAAGCGATTCCTTCTCATCAAATACGACTATGGGTCATGATGTTAACCCAGCAAGTACAATTTTAAAGGCTGTTAAAACGCAGCCTTTATCCCAAAGCTTCCCACTCAGGACCTGTCTCCCCTGCCTGCTCACTTGCCACACTAACAATCCTGGCTCACGTGGCCCCCTGTGTATAGAGAGGCGAGAAGGAGGCCCTTCCACACCCCCTCACAGCAGAGCACAGCAGAGCACGTGAGCTGAGGGTGGGCCTGTCCATCCACACCCAGGTTGGGCTTGAGCTCAAGATTCTCCACCCTGGCTGTACCTGAGACCTACCTGGTGGCATTTACCCTCTTCCATTGCCCAAGCCACCCCTCAATCCAATTAGGCAGAATCTCTTGGGGGTTGTATCCATATATTTAAAGACACCCCACACAGTGTGGTTTCAAGGTGAATGCAGGTTTGAAAGCCAATGGACTAGAAAGCTGGGTACCTCCTGGCTCCCTCTCACTCCTAAGTCTCTGCTGGCTGTGCCAGGATGGAAACCTGGATGGCTAAAATCGATGGGGCAAAAAGGCATCTAGGGCTTTCCTGCCAGCCCCAGAGCCCTGACCCCAGCACTTTCAGGCCTTGAGGGCTCTGAGAAGAGGCCGAAGGCTGATTCATGTCTCCTGGAGGTCGTGCCTGCCTCTGATGGTCCACGCTGCAGGAATACACAAACTGCAACAGCTTTGGGTGTGGAAAAAGGGACAGACCATGCCCAAGAGAGGGTTTAAGTCAAGGACAATAGTAATTAATAAAAACTTAACAGGAGTCCCCTGTAATCCCATCACTTTGGGAGGCCAAGGAGGGCAGATCACTTGATCTCAGGAGTTCAAGACCAGCCTGGGCAACATGGTGAAACCCCGTCTCTACTAAAAATACAAAAATTAGCCAGGCGTGGTGGCACATGCCTATAACTCCAGCTACTTGGGAGGCTGAGGCAGGAGAATCGCTTGAGCCCAGGAGGCAGAGGTTGCAGTGAGCCGAGATCATGCCACTGCACTCCAGCCCAGGCGACAGGTTGAGATTCCATCTCAAAAAAAAAAAAAAAAATCCTTAGCAGGAACCCCTTAAAAAGAAATCTAGTTTTTAAACTACGAGCCAGACTGTCTGGTTTCTTCCCTGTTTTTGATTTGCGGCAGGCTTTCCCAGGCAGTGCAAATGGCCTTCGTCCTGTCTGCCCCACAACCTCAGTATGAAAGAGACACCGCCTGTCTCCGCAAAGCTTCAGCTCTTGCTGTCATCCTAGCTTCACAGCTGGACTCCCTCAGGGCTCTGTGAACTTGGACAAGCTCCTTCCACTTTCTGGGCTTCAGTTCCTTTCTGTGGAAAATAGGGATGATGGTGCTGCCCTTAGAATCACTGTGCAAATTTTGCCTTAAGTACGTCAGGGGCTCTACAAGGGCCTGGCCTCTGGGACATGCCCAACGACCTGTGGCCAAGACCTCCCTAAGCAGCAGCATACAGTGCTTCCTTAGTCTTTTTAGGGACTCACAGCTCATTAATCTGCCTGGTCTGGCCAATAGGTTCTATTTTCGAGAGCATCTAGCATTCAGGTGTCTTCCTGTCTCAGCTCTCCTCTTCCTGACCCCAGGTTCCCCCTCCATGCTTACTGGGACGCTGCCCTCAGATTGTGGCTGTCATCTGTTCTCTGTTGCCTGGTAACAGCTTGACAGAGCACTTTGTAACCTGACTTCTAGAGTCAGAGTCTAGTCCAATGCCCACCCCATGATGAGTGCTCTAGAGCAAGTGGTGAATCAGCAAACGAATGAGGGAGAAGTGAGTCGCTAAATAATAACTGTCAGGTGTTGGGCGCTATGCAACCAGCTGCCTTAAAGACATCGTTCTCATTTCATCCTCATCGTCCACTTGCCCTTGGGCCTGCTTCTGTTCACAGGAATGTTCTGCAGGCACCTCCAGTTAGAATGGTTGAGAGGCCTGCCCGAGATATTCAGGTATTAAGTGTCAGAATGAGATTCAAACTCTATCTGACTCCAGAAGTGAAGGGCTTAACTAGCACTCTGTGCTGCCAGATCTAACGTTTGGCAGGGATATTTTGGCAAAAAAAAAAAAAAAAAGGCGCCAAAACATCATTGAGTAAAGAGATGATTGCTGGCGTGCAGGTTGGTTTAGCCCCGCAGGGAACGCAGTGGCTCACAAGCCGGTTTCCCATTGCTGAGCACTCAGGCAAGACTTGCTTCCAGCATCTAGGTTTGGAACTGACATTCCAAAAGCCACAAGTACGTCTGTTTTCCTGGAGCCTTGTGGCTTGACCAGAAACGTCTGTGTGTGACCTGAGGTGTGGCTTGTGTCATCCCAGCACACTGTCAAAATACACTTCATCCATCACTGGCCCCAATGGCTTATACTCAAGACAACATAGGATGGTCAGCAGTTAGCTGCTGTGTTTGCTATGAAAACAGAGTGATTAGTGATCGTCTGCATTTCCATCTCAGACAGAGCCAGCTTTGATATTCAGTTGATGTTGCTTTCAGTTGGAAAAGTCAAAATCCAATTTGCACATATAACACTTTATGCATGTCATGAAAATGTTTGCCTCTTTAAAGAGAGCCTGTATATTTATTAAGAATTCATTCTAGGAATTTAATTCCCTTTCCTTCTGAAGGCTGGTTGGTCAGCTGTGTGTCCTAGTAGCCAGAAGTGAGGACCCTACAATCTGATCTTGGCTCTTCCAACAACTTCATGCAGATTCAGGAGCAAAGTTTCAGGCTTTCTTTTTCTTTCTCTGGAAAACCCAACTCCTTCCCATCCCTGCCAGGGCGGGATGCAGAAAGGGCTAAGCCAGCTGTCCAGCATCTTTCCACCCAAAAGCGTTTAGATATATATTCACCATGTACTGAGAGACGCCCAAAGCCAATGTGTTGGAAAGACGCAGGGAGGGTGCGAGGACAGCTCTTGGTCTTCCAGGCTTCCCAAGCTCACGTATCCCACCCAGGGGCCTGGGAGGATCAGCCCATGTACAAAACAGTGTCCCTTTTGTAGAGTAAATTTAGGCTTTAAAATAATCTAGATGTGCATTTTATTTAACTTCTATAGATTGCTTTCTTATGTTATAAATGTATCTGGCAATGTTAGTACTCTGTTAGTCCTCTTTTCTCGCTCTCTTTTTTTCTCTGAGACAGGGTCTCACTCTGTCACCTAGGCTGGAGTGCAGTGCTGCAGTTGGTGCAATCTTAGCTCACTGCAATCTGCCTTCTGGGCTCAAGCAATTTCCCACCTCAGCCCCCCTAGTATCTGGGAATACAGGTGTGCACCACTACTCCCGGCTAACCTTTGGATCTTTTTTGATAGAAATGGGGGTTTTATCATGTTGCCCAGGCTGGTCTGGAACTCCTGGGCTCAAGTGATCCTCCTGCATCAGCCTCCAAAGGGCTGGGATTACTGACATTGAGCGATTGCACCCGGCCTGCTTCTTTTATTTTTATTTTTTTTCCAATTCAAAAATAGTTGTTTTCCATTTTCAACGTGAAAGCTCCAGACATTTTACTCAGCCCATTAAATATACTAACCTGAAATATTAATACACTGACACATTTTATGTGGGAAAACAGCCTTATTTGGAATTCTGCATGTGCCTAAAATTAAATTATGATGTGCATAAAGGTATATGTACACTATTTTAATGAATAGTCAGATTATTTATGTCTTGTTTTTGAGTATTTCTCCTGATTAAATTAATCAAATATATTTTTTGGAATATCATTTTAATACATCCTTATTTGTCTTTTCAGGAACAGTATGAATTCTGCTACAAAGTGGTACAAGATTTTATTGATATATTTTCTGATTATGCTAATTTCAAATGAAGATTCCTGCCTTAAAATATTTTTTAATTTAATGGTCAGTATATTTTGTAAAAATCATGTTAATTTATTTCATAGTTGACATTAATATCTTCCCTAATTTCTTTGTACATATTCTGTTATGCCTTAAAGGCCACCTGCTATAAAGTTGTTAAATCATAAATATGCTTTTTAAAAATTGGAGTAATGTATTAAGGTCAAATAATATCCCATAAAATATATATTTCTGCTAATATTAGTAAATATCTTAATTTTTCATTAGATTCATATCATTTAATTTCACACATTCAGCACCCCTAAACGTTGTCATCTTAATATGTGAAGTGTGCCTCTGCAAGATACTAACCACAAAGCTCAAGTTAAGAAAACAGTTGGGGACTCAGAAGTCAGCTGAAAATGCACTTTCCCAACACCGATTTCACTACCCTGAGCAGCAGCATTTTTGGAAAACAAATTGTCGTGACGATACAATGTAAATGAGGACTTTTGTAAAGTTCTCAGTCTCAGCCCATGCGGTTTATCTTTACATTTTAAAGATCAAAGAAGTCTTTACAACCTGAATCCAGGTCTCAAACATACTAGAGTAGCTGATGACTTTACAGTAATATTTAAAAATGCATTTACTCAAGATCATGTCTACACCATCTTGGCTGGATGAGAAGAGATGTAAACGCTGGGTCGTCTGGTTGACCCATGGTCTTGGGTACAACAAAGTCAGCCATCGGAGCTGCACTCCGAAGCACCACTTGCTGTCCAGCTGCCTGTCTGTTTGGCCCAGACAACCCTCAGAGAATCAAACCAGCTGCCTCTCCCACTCTCCCCTCCCATTCTGCCACAGCAGCCTGTGCTGGTCCAGAGCTACGCCTGGAGGCTCAACACGAAGCCACCTCCCATCCAAACGATCAGATGAACAGAGCGTCTTACGCGCGCAGTACACAGGAGCACACATTGGGATCGAAACAGTAGAATAACCACAGGCAATTAAACTTTACATTTTCTGAGCAGCATTTTGGTATTTAAACATTTCTTGTAAAAAGCTAAGATTGTTTGTAAGAAAGGAATCCTTAAAATCTAGATTTATACCATTTTTTAAAGTCCCACCTTTCAGTGTTTAATAAAAGGAAAAAGAAATCTTTAATCTAAAAGCTAAATTATTTTTGAATGGAAATACTACTGAGACCATTGACACTGGATAATAATAATGATCCCATTGCCAGGTAGGATTGGCTGATGGGAGAAAAAAGGATAGGGTGTGAATGTCCCGACATTGAATTTTATTGCAGTTATCTTTCTATGGCCATTAGGTACCCGGCAGATGAGCACAATATAAACAAGAAGTTATCTGGCCTACCTTACTACTAAAAGCATTTAACACATGCATTTTTTGGTACATCCTTTTTTTTTTTAAAGCGATATAAAGGCCTTATTTGCATTTTCCTGGTAACTGATCACACCCTCGTGTTGCAGTGCTCATCCCCTATTCATGATGGTGTGTGCAAATGCGACCCCAGGACACATTGTTCTAATAATAGGCTCACAGGGAATCAAGCTCCGTGCCCACTCCACGGCTCCGGGCCCCATCCAAGGGCAAGACTTGGTGTCCAGCTGGAAGGATGCAAGCACACTTTGTGACTGCCGTCCTCACCAGCTGCACGCCTAGGCTGCGCTGCTGAGCCTGCTCCTCTCTCGTTCTCCGTACGATGATTCGGCATCTCGGTGGAAGAGGAGAAGGGAGCTTTTTGAGGCTTGCCAGGTCCCTTTTGTTTTCATCGTTAAAATTCCAAACCCAAAGCCTTTTTCTGACTGAAGGAGAGGGAAATAAGCTTCCGTTCAGCACCTGAACCCTAGAAACAGCCGGCTTGCTACCACGAAGGCGGCGTTCCTCTGGTAATTCATCTGAGAGCTCAGAGTCGAGGGGCACGGGCTTTGGTTCGTGTCCAGGAGCCCTCTGTCAGAATCCTTGAAGCCCGTTAATGGTCTAACCGGCATCTCTTGTATCAAGACGTACCTTTAAGGTAGACCTCCCCAGGGGGCCCTCAGGAAAGGGCCTGCTCATGTTTTTTCCTGTCCCCTTAGACCAACCCCAGGTGTCTGCTGCAGGGTTTCTGCCTGTTCCCAAACTTTTCCATTCCAGAAACAAAGCAGAAGCCACTTCCCCAGGTTGCAGGACTCTCCCTGGAAGGCAGGACTCTCCCCTCCGCCACCCAGGGCAGCATTTGCCTTCTAGCGGGGCCGGTCATTACAGCCTCATGGCCTCCACCCAGGCCCCTGTTCAGTCTCCTGGGCCTTTGAGCAACTCACGCTGCGGGGAATCAATCCCGGGGACTCCATATCGTCTCTGTGCAACCTGGAAAGTTAATCTCTTCTTTCCTTCAGTCAAAGAAAGTCCATTGTACATAACAAAACAGCCCCTAACAGCCCAGTGCCGACACCGGTGTTCCTTTCACGTTTTCCTGTTGCATGCAGTTGCGTTCAAATGCCAAATAGTGATTGGAAGCCGACCATTCTGATCTGTGTGTGATACTGGTCACTGTGTGACTGCCTTTACGGTTTCTCTCCATGTGCTATATGAATGAAGAATGCATACCAGTGTTTTAAAAGGTATTTTTATGTGTTTTTAAACACTTTTTAAAATGAAACTGACACCTGTGTTTCAGCATTTGGAGACATGCCCATGTTATTCTTTTAAGTGTATGATTACTAATACTTTTTTGTTTGTTTGTTTAACTAAGTTGTGTTTAATTTATGTGCAATCTTTATAATATATGTATGTTATTACAGTTTCAACTATCATATTTTCTTTGAATACATTTATAATTTGATCTTGCTCTGATTATAATGCCAGTGAATGTTGCTGAATTCTTTGTATATGCAAATTGCAAGATTTAAACCATTCTGACACAAGGATAAACCTTTACTTTGACTACCAGCCTGTGTCTTTTTCTTCAAATCTCTGAATTTCATTCCTGTGGGGGTGAAAAATCACCTGCTATGAGATGGTGTTTGCAGTTGTGGACCCTTTTGTTACTGGTTTCTCCCTATGGGTCTGTGGGTCCCAATGTCCCATCCTAGACAAGCAGCAACCACTCTGCTGTCAGTGTGGTCTTGGCTCTTCTCCTGGGGTAAGCAGGCCTGGACACATGACGGTACAGGCACAGCTGGACACGATGGGGAGGGGCAGAGGGATCCAAGGAAAAGGAGGTATGGAGGAGGCATAGAGGAAGTCACCAACTGGGCATCCACCAGGGACCAATGAACTCAAATAGCCCTGCCTGAGCCCAACGCCGCAGAAGGAGCTGAGGTCTGCAAAAGTACAATTGCCAGACCAGCCTCAAAGATAGCCCCTGTCAACAGAAACACACAGATAGGACACTAAGTGCTGAGGGACCTCAGGAGAGAGAGGTAGGTAGCCAAAGGCACCGGTTAGGGTGTGTGTCTCAACAAGCCACTCAGAGAAGTGTTACTGAGACCACACTGGGAACTCCGCTCTGCTGAGATGCATAAGGGGTCTCCCCATATCTCCTGCATGAAGGAGCAGGATGCTGGAGCACTGACCCATGGCTCTTGTCCATCAGGTGGAAGGTTGGTTCCAGGGCTAACAGCTCCCTGATATATGCATGCCCCACTTCTGGGCATACTGTTGCCAAAATCAGAGGAGCATCCAGGGCAGCAATGCAGAACAACCAAGGAAACTGCTGTGGTCACCAGGCTCCCAAGCTTGGCCTCTAATGCTTGCATTGCACATTGGGCATGGTGGCTGTCAGTGGGGAGCAACGTCAGTCCCAGGGGGCCTCGGGCCATCTGCTGGGTTGCTGGGAGGGCAGCTTCAGGATCCAGGACAGCCATGCCCCAGCCAGTGCTCACACTGCCACTTCCACATTCAGTGCCCACAGCTGGTCTCCTACTGGGTCCAGGGTCTAACAGAACCAACTGCCCCTTGTCTCGAAGGATGGGACAATACCAGCAATACAGGGAGACATGTTTGTTACAAGCATTCAAACCAAACAGAAATACACCAAGAGTCTATATGCATTTAGCCCTTTTCCTAACTCCCCTCCCCATCTCAACCCATGGATAACTTTGGAGTACACCTCAAAACAGACAACACTCTGCAATTTAAATCCATATAGTTACAGAAACACATACATTGTTTGTTTTTATGACCAACAGTCAAACTCCTGGAATAGCGTCAAATCCAGGCTACCATTGTCAAAATTACTTTATCTTCTGCTAAGAAAGCAAAAATACTGCCGTTTGTTCCTGTAAGATCCCACCAAGTTCGTGATAATCTTGATGTTAGGGAGGTTAATATGTGAAAGTCACATATTAAGTGACTGGACTGGAGTGACAGAATCATAACTCACTGCAGCCTTGACCTCCTGGGCTCAAGCAATCCTCCCATATCAGCCTCCCAAGTAGCTGGGACTACAGGTATGTGCCACCATGTCCAGCTATTTCTTTTTTTTTGTAGAGATGGGGTCTTGTTATGTTGCTCAGGCTGATCTTGAACTCCTGGCCTCAAGGGATTCTCCCGCCTTCACCTCCAAATGTGCTGGGATTACAAGTGTAAGCCACTGCCCCTGGCTATTCAGTGCTATTATGATCCAGATTCTTCCTTCACCTTCTCATAGAGAAATCCCTAGCAATGAAGCATTTATGAGCCAAGGGAAATATCTTGGAGCTTCAGGCACCTAATAAATACATTCATCCTCTGATGATGATGATAATTAGCATGTATTGATGCTTACCAAGTTTGAAGTAAAATGCTAAGTGTTTTACACATATTGTCTCATTTAAACTTCTCAACAATGCTATGTACTCAGGTACTGAACAGCCTCATTTTACAGATGAGAAATTGTCTAGCAAAGTTAAATGACTAAGTTCACACAGCAGCAAATTAGACAAGCTAGAATTTACACCTAAGCATTTGACTCCAAAGTCTAAACTCTCTCTAGGAATTTACACTGTGCAAGGGTGTGGAATGCACACCAGACATCACATCAATTTTGCAAATGATAAAGGAGCATCTGGCAGACAGATAACAAGGGCCAGGATAGATTTTAGAACACTCCAACCTGTGAGAGGTGGACAGGCCTGCACCAGCTCTATTTCTGCAGTGACACACACAGGCGTCAGAGCCTTTCCAGTCAAAGGCGGGGAGCCTTTCCTGCTTTCCTGTCAGAGACCTGGGACTGTGCTGTCAATACAGTTTTTGTTTATTCTTCAGGTGACATCAAGAGCTCCCCCTGGGAGGTTGCGTTGTGGACGCTGCTTAGGAACCCCACTGGAGAGATGGGTCAAGCAGGTATCCAAGTCCAATTAGCTGTCTCAGGGCTTGATGTCACAGATGTGGGACTGCCTGAGATGGGGCTGATGAGCACGAAGCTGACTAGGGCCCTCACAGAGCAAGACACAACAAACCAAAGCTCCTTCCTGAAATCACCGTGCATGCTGCGGGAGGGGGTTCCTGCCACACATCATGGGCACTTTTTTTCTCAGGAAGAGCAATAGCAATGAAATCCACATTGCCAAATTATGGAGTGCTGTGTGCCTGCATGGCACTCAGTGCCAGGGATTCCAAGATGGGGGTTTGGTGACTGTCCTGGAGATGCCTTGGGGGTCTGGAGCATCTGCACAGCATGGCAATCAGCGTCTCCAGCAGCTAGTCTAGAAGACTTTTCCAGGAAGCCCAGTACACGGTAGGATCCCAGCTGCATTAAATCATTTTTAGGTACGTAGCTACAGTTTACTTTATGGAGTCACTGTCTGCCATGTTGACTCTCAATAACAGCCCAGGGTGTGGGCTGGGGCCTGAACCCTCTTCCCTGACCAGACTAACCACTGAGCACTGCTCTCCCTCCTTTCCTCCTCAATCTCTCCAGATGGTGATGAGCCCCAGATGCACCCACCTGCTAACTTTTCTCTTGCTCCAACAGCAAGGCCTCTTCAGGACTAACCGGTCTACCGCAGGCTCCTGCCCCTGAAACTTGCCTGCAGATTCACTCCCAGGATCCACATCAAATCGGGGTCACCAGAGGAAAGTCAGAGCAGGTACTTCTATCTGCTGACTTGGGGCTGCTCTGGGTCAAATCCCTGTCCCTCAACTCTGCACCTCTGTTCCAACAAAGCAGACATGGCTGCGGTTGCAGGTAGTTCTCGAAACAGTGGGCAGTTCCTGCAGGACTAAAAGTGGCTGCAATGACTTACTGGCCAAGAGAAAAAATGACCATCCAGCCAAGTTGTTTGAAGAAAGGAAAACAGAACGTCAAGAACCAGTCTCTCTTACACTGGCCTGTCTGCTCCACCCCCACTTTGTTTCTTTCCCCACTCTCCCATAATAACACCACCAGGGTTTTAAGACCATTTCATCACACACTTTGCTGGACATCTCCTGGGGCTGGTCACTGGGATACAGTAACCAGGAAATACACAGTCGGCCCTCATGAATGAACAAAACTTACCACCGCAGGAGGGAAGCTACAGACTCAATTAGTGGTTTAGCTTCCGCAGTGCTACGTGCTACAAAGAGGTACAGAACAATTCCAGGCAAACGAAGGACCTGCCCCAGCCTGGACGACAGGCATAGGGGTGAGGGCGCCCACAGGGAAGAAGCCTCCCTTAAGCTGAGCTCAGTACTGGATGAAATGATCTCGGTGGGGCCGGAGGGAAAGTTCCAGGCAGGGGAAACAGAGGGGGCGTGCGGTGGCTAATTGAGGCAGGGGATGGTGGGTACGGAGTTAGAGTAAGCAAGCCCAGAAGAGGCCAGGTGCAGCAGCTCGCACCTGTAATCCTAGCACTTTGGGAGGCCGAGGCATGTGGATCACTAGGTCAAAAGACTGAGACCATCCTGGCCAACATGGTGAAACCTCGTCTCAACTACAAATACTAAAATTAGCCAGTCATGGTGGTGGGCACCTGGTGTCCCAGCTACTCAGGAGGCTGAGGCAGCAGAATCGCTTGAACCCAGGAGGCAGAGGTTTGCCATGTGCCGAAATCGTGCCACTGCACTCCAGCCTGGCAACAGAGAGAAACTCAGTCTCAAAAAAGAAAAGAAGGTGCAGGAAACGCTGGGGGGCCAGATCGTACAGGCCTTTGGAGGCAAAAAAGTCAAAACGGCTTCTATTTATTGGGAATGTCCTGTCACATAGGACTTCACTTGGAAACTGAAGCTCAGAGAAGTTACCATGTCATAGTGGGAATGGGTATTTGTTCTCAAATAGTCAGCCTAGAGGAATGGGCAGTATTTGTCAGATTCCCCACTCCCCATCAATACCAAGTGAAGATGTGTTGTGCAGAAGTGTTCTCCATCTATTAAGCATTGGGGTCGCCCTTGAATGAACGTTTCTAATCCGTCATCAACAGTCCTGTAAGATGAAAACCACCCTTAATGTGCTTTTGAAATATTGTACTTACCAGGGTGAGAAAAGGCGCTGACACACTTCAGTGAGATTTCTGGTTAGGACTGAACTCTAAGGATTTTCCTACAAACAGAATATTCCACTCTACAGGCAGATGGCTGGATGACATTTTTCTAATGTGAGGTACATAATTACTAGTAAGTCTGAAGTGTTAGAACAACTTGATCATAGCAACATTCCTACACAAGGTTCTGAAGTTGGTCTACCTAGAAGGATTTATGCCTCACCTTCCAAAATGCCTCCACAAAGAGCTGCTCATCCTTGAATACCCTACCTTCTCTGCTCTAATGCAATCCCCGTCCCCTTTGCAGCCTGTGGAGCCCTGAGATGTCCCCTCCCTACCCCTTTCTATTCCCTCCCTCCAGCAGAATGTCATTCTCCTTATGATCACGGACAACGCTGTCAGAATGCTGTCATGGCAGCCAATATAGCACAAGCCAATAGCACTGACTTCTGCATTCATTCAGCAAGTATTTATGATATTACCTGGCTCCCCGCCAGACACTGGGGAGACAAGTGTGGAGACAGGACACTGCCCACATAGGGCACATGCTGGGGGACAGCTACCCTGTCGGTGTGCCATCCTCACCTCCATCTGGCAAGGTGGGTGAATAGGGGAGTCCAAACAGGTGACCTGGGGGGTGATGGGCTATTCTCTGATTAGGGGAACATAGAACAGGGGACAAAGTAGAAAGTAAACGGAGATGAATAAGTTATGTCTACGGGTCTGAAGCTGGAGAAAGAAGCCTGGGCTGCAAGAGATTTCGGAGGCAACAGCTCACAAGGACGCGATCCTGAAGCTGTGGCTGAAGGGGCTGAGTGCTCAGTCCCTCCAAGGATGAGGATGCTTTTCAAAGAGTACTGGTGTCACTTCATGTACCAGGTGGCTTCAGGCTGCCAGGTAGTCAGAAGGAGAACAGGCGGGAGCAGAGCCAGTAAACTTCTGGAGCTTTCAATAACAGGTAAGCTGGAGAGGTGAAGATGAGGAGCCACAGTTTGAAGTCGCGACGCAGTGCAGCCGGGACCAAGATGTGCGGGGAGGCTATCTCAGGTGAGAGCAGCCCTGCTTACAAAAGCACTCCCAAGAGACAAAGGCAAGCCATGAGCCACTCCTTACAGAAGGTCACTCTTGATCACTAAAGATATGTTCACAAGTCATCCTCCAAAGCACAACTTTATTCCCAGAAAGGAAAGGACACCAAAAATAGGAATGTCCTGTGCAGATGTCCAACAGCCTCAGTGTGGGGACCAAATGCCCCCCAACCATCGGAAAGACAGCTCTTGTAATCGGTGCACTCACCCATTTATTCGTGTTTCCCGAGTGCCTGCTCAGTGCTGGCACAGACGAGGATGGACGTTCCTGCCATCGTGCTCTGGAGAACATAGGCAAACATTTAACTGTGACACAGTGTGGCAGGGGTTGCAGTTAGGGCTGCTGTAGGGTGGCTGTGGGTGGTGATAGACCTCAACACTTCATTCTGCAAAGCTGAGGGCAAACCTCGGCCCAAACTCCTTCCCGAAGCCCCCCATGCTCAACTGTTCCCCGACCGGGAGCCCAGCAGTGCTCCCAGTGGAGTTTAGGAAGCCCATTCAGACCCAGCATACCCCAAGTTTCCTTCCCTTATGCAGACTGACAGCTTTACTTACAGAATTCACTTTAATTTATGATAAAAACTGTACTAGAACTTATCACAAAACTAAATTTATTCTATTTTTCCCAGTTAGATTTTTGTGTTAAATGTCTTCAGTGTCTTGGTGACTTCTGGTTCTTATTTTCTTGACGCACACAATGTCCTCAGCCTGTGTGGGAAGAAAAACATAGAACTCTTAAGTAATTTAAACACCCATTTTTTTAATCGACGCTCCTCTGCAAAACCCCAAAGGCGTACTAGGTATTATGCAGGTCCTTAGTTGTAGAAAATTAATTTTGAGGTTGGAAATAAGTTTTAAAATATATTCCATTAGAGTTGTTTTTTCTTGACTTAAACTGCTTTTATTATGCAGTTTTTCACACTTAAATACTGTGATCTTTTCATATAAAAGTTCCTAATGCATTTTTAAGCTGACAAATAATAAAACAAAATTTCTTCATCAATGCACACATTTTCACAAACTAAAAAGTGTCATTCAGAAAAAGTGAGCTCAACCAGGAACCATCCCCACCTCGCATGGATGGGGACCTGCTTTGGTCGTCACTCTTGCAGTGGTTTTCACCGCTCGGCTAAGCAGGGTGAAAAGCATGGCTATAAGCTTCTTACTGGAAAAAAATCTATCTTATATATGCATTTTCCGGGCCTACCAACACCCACTGAAGAACACAGCAATAGAGGAATATGTGTTGGAGGTCTCCTGGGTGCTTGAGTGTGAGAAATGCTGGAACACCCCCGGCAGAACACACCAGGCCTGGCTCAGCCTTGGACCTGGTTGCCCTGTGTTTAGGAAGCATCCTAGTTAAAATATTTGCTTTTACCTTTCTTTGGTTTCATTCTGATAAAGCAGCACCTTCCAGACTGTGAATTTGGCAAGGGTTTGGAGCCTGAGTTTGATGAAAGACTGGACGAGTGAACGTGCTGACCCACATCAGCTGTGTACCTGGTGTCCCTGTGGTCTCTAGGACCTTGCCTGGCACTATCAGGTGTCTTCTGCTTCCAGCCTGCCCCAGAAGCAGTCTCTGACTTAGGACACCAGCATGGGCATCAGTGTCCTCCTTGAGCCTCTCCTCCTCTTCCCTCTATGGAACAGCTATAGGCATTTCCCAACTAGGACTTCCTGCCCACCGCCCAGACACGTAAGTCCCCCTTCCACTGGCTGCCTGGCTATGTAGCAGGTACCAGGGACACCTGGGAACCTTTCATCTTGGCAGCTGAAGCGTCCTAGTTTGTGCTGAAGAGGGTCTGTTGCTGGATAGCTGTACTCGCCAGAATTCTGTATCTGAGAGGTTATTGCTACAGGAGTTTCACTTGCTGAACTCAGAATATGGTAGTTTAAGGCCCAAATTTTGTGTGTGCTAAGAATTAAATTTATACCACTCACAAAAAAAGTAGCAATTAAACCTATCTTTATTTTAGCTAAACCAAGTATTCCCCAAAATAACACTAATGGAATTTAATCCTTATGGATTTGTCGACATGATAGTAATTATGAGTGGCTAAACTTGACATGATTTCAGTAGCACTTAGAGCTCATTAGCTTAGATAGTCTCTGGCTGGAGAACAGATCGAGAGCAGAGGCACCTCCCACTGATCAGGAACTCTCATGAGTGTGTGCCTCAGGGACACCCCAACCTCTGTTCCTCCCACCTTTCCAAAGAGTTCCTTGGAAAATTTTCTCTTTCAATAGCTTTTCTTTCTTTTGTGGCGGGGTGCGGGGGGAAACAACTTTTCTGTTTCAATAGGTTTTTTTGAACTACAGAAAGGCTGAAGACATCTACCTACAATTGTATCGTGAGGTACATCATAAGCAGTCAGAAATTAGCCACTAGACAAATTCCTTTTCTTTCTGAAGAAAGTCTTCATAATGTGAATTTGCTATTTTAAGTGGAATTCTCAAAACAAACACAACAAAATATAACTAAAATGACAAAATATCTTAGCTTAACACTCCTTCCACTAATGTAACTGGGAGCTGGCAGAGTGCTGTTAATGTTTTTGGTTTACCTTTGCAACCTTGGGCAAAAATACATAAAAACATTCTCTTTTAAAAAAGGAAAATGGTAAATGGCTTACCTTCTTCGGATTTTCTGCACACCTCTTGACGCCCCGCGTAACTCTCTGCGCAGATTCCCTCTCCAAAGTGCTTGCTGCAGACTGCCTCTTGGTCTTTCTTGATCTCAAACGCACGGAGTCTGACTTTCCTACTTCTCCTTTCCCTTCCTGACTCTGCACGGGAATCCCTGCGCTCTTCTGCCCTTCGCTCTCCTCTGCCACCTTAGGCTGGGAGCTCTTATTCTGTCTAGCAGACCTCAAGCACCTTTTGTTTTCACTGGCTTTGCCTCTAGGTATGAGTTTCTGGGCTCCATCGTCTGGACTTTGAGTGTCCCTCTCTTGGGAGGTCTTCATGGGCTTCTTTGCATTTCTGTTCATTTTCATTCTTTCTGCTGATACAAGGACCTCAGTTGTAGGCTGTTCTACATCAGTCTTATTTTGGCGTCTGGCACGCAGAGACATTCCCTAAAGAAATCAGAAGACATCACAAAATTCCAATAATTAGTAAAACAAACTTCTAAATTCAACATGGAGAACAATCAACAGTAAACTAAATGGAGAAATCATTTGAAAATTACCCACTGATGCATTTTCTAAGAAACCTGCCATCTAAGGTAATGCCTTGGTACTTTGTTCCTATGGAGAAATGACTGTCTCTGCTGACAAATTATAAATAAGGAATTCAGGATAAATTTCAGTCACGATGCCTAATGAGATATATGTCAAATCTAATTTTACAGTTTACATTATAGAAAGAAGCCCCATTATTCATTCATTTACAGGGAGTACATGAATTCCTATTCCTTTAACGATCACTGCTAAGACAGAATAGGAAAGTGTCATTTCTGGGGTTTTTCCAAACTTCTCTGCATGTAGCAGGAACCTCTCTAATAGTCCGGACAGTTTTGTCCTCAAGAATACACACTCCCTGTTGATACTGTTCTGATAGTTAAAACAGTGACATACATAGTATTTTTAACCCAGTACTGGTGATAGTATCTAGAACATAGAATGGAACCACCCACCCATCCTCTGATCAATTTTTTAAACATCTGAAGATGAACATTACTCATTTGGCTCCTGAGAAACTTCTAAGTTTGCATTAATCATTTTTGACTAGTTCTTTTCCCAAATTAGTCTATTCCCTCTATAGATCCCAAGAAGATTCTTTACCATGGTCTGCAGTTATTCACTGTGTTGAATTAAACTGTCTGGGGAAAGGATAACCACTTATAAAGTCAGATTACATGCAAATTATAACACAAAAATTGAAAACTATCCAAGATGATACTGAGTCATGCTGTAATACTTCCTCTCACCTTATTTTCAGGGACTGAGTCTTGTAATTTGTGTTCCTCTTTGTTGGTGTTCATGCTGTTGCTGTTCGGCTCTTCCGCAGGTTCCCTTCTTTTTACAGAAGTCCTCAAGCTTCTCTTCATGATGAGCAAGGGTTCGGGTGATTTGGCTCTCATCCTGGCAGGAACCCTCTGCTTCTTGCTGGCCGGCAGCTCCTCCATGATTTCCTCTGGTGCAGGCTTGAAGCGCAGCCTCTTGGTTCCCATAACGCTTCCATCTTTTCCACATCCCCTGTTGCAGGGCGGTGGGGGCAGGGAAGAGCTGCTTTTGCTTTGTGATTTTGCAGGGTCTCTGGTGCCTAGCTGGTCTCCCACGGATTCTACGTTAGGGGCCTGAACTCTTCTGGATATTTTTAGAGGTTTTTCACCGTCAAGTGTTTGCTTTGGAGTGCCTGTAAAGCTATCAGCACCATTTGCCAGTTCCTCAGTGTGGCCTGGTGTTTGAGAGAGCTCTTGAAAGCTGGCAAGATCTTCTGGGAGCTGGGCCTTTTCCTTAGGTGCTTGTGGCCGTCTCCTGCTGCCAATGACATTTTCTGGGTCCAGCCTCCGCTTTGCAGGTTGCTTAAATGCTTTCACCTCATTGCCTTCACCTGCTGGTTCCTTGTCGGTGTGCATGGTCTCCCCTGATGCTGGTGTGAGCTGGCCGGTTGCTAAGGGTTCTTCTTTCACTTCTACTTTCTGGGTACGTGTCCTGGGCCGTCTCTTTGAGCTTGTTGCAGTGTCTACTGGTTCTGGCAATGATTTGCAGGGTATTTTAGTGGTTTTGTCATCAGTCATTGTTTCTTTAGGGTTAACTGGTGCTGGGTCTTGGAAACCAGCCAGGTCTTCTAGGGCTTGGGCATTTTCCCTGGGTGCTCTTGGCCGTCTCCTGCTGCCAGTTACACATGCCGCTGGAGACAATGTCTGCTTTACGGATTCCTTAGAGGCTTTGATGCCTTTATCTTTACCTACTGACTCTTTGTCTGCATCCGCCGTTTCCCCTGACGTCTGTGTGAACTTGCCGACTGCTGACGGCTCTTCTTTCACTTCCACCTTCTGGGCATGTGTCCTGAGATGCCTCTTGGTGCTTGTTCTTGTGTCTACTAGTTCTAGTGGGGAAGATTTGCAGGGTATTTTAGCGGCTTTGCCAGTAGTCAGTGATTCCTGAGTGTGACCTCGTGTTTCAGAAAGCTCTTTGAAGCCAGCCAGGTCTTCCAGGGGTTGGGTCTTTGCCTTAGATGCTCTTGGCCTTCTCCTGCTGGGTTCCTCTACTCCTGGGTTTGGTTTCTTCTTGGCACATTGATTGAATACTTTGATGCCTTCACCATCACTTGCTGGTTCTGTGTGTGTGTGCACGCTTTGCCCTGATGTTTGTGTGAGCTTCTCAACTGCTGAGAGCTCCTCTTTCACTTCTTTCCTGAGACGTGTCTTGGGGCATCTCTTTGTGCTCTTGGCAGTGTCTGCTAGTTCTGGTGCAGTAGATTTGCAGGGAATTTTGGTATTTTTGTCAATAGTCATGGACTCTTCAGTGTGACCTGGTGCTGGGACGAGTTCTTTGAAGCCACCTGGGTTTTCCAGAATGTGGGCCTTTTCTTTACGAGTTCTCAGCTGCCTCTTGCTACCAGTTACACTTGCTGCTGGGTCTACGATCTGCTTTGGAGACTCCTTAAAGGCTCTGATGTTCTTACCACCTCCTGTTGGCTCTGTGTGTGTTTGTGCAGTCTTCCCTGATGTCCGTGTGAGCTTGACTGTGAGGAGCTCTTCTTTCATGCGCACTTTCACCAGGGATACCTTGAGCCGTTGCCTAGAGCTTCTTGAGGTTTTGAATGGGTCTGGCTGTGGAGATTTGCATGATACTCCTGTGATCTTGTCATCAGTCATTGATTCCTCAGTGTGATCTGGTGTCTGGAAAAGCTCTTTGAAGCCAGCCAGGTCCTCGAGAGCCTCAGCCTTTTCCTTAGGAGTTTGTGGCCGTCTCTTGCTACCAGGTAAATTTCCTGGCAAGTCCAGTTTCTGCACTGGAGTTTCCACAAACGTGTTCATGTTTTTCTCATCACTTACTGCTGGTTTAGGTGTGTGCATGGCTTTGCCTGCTGATGGTGTTAGCTTCCTGAGTGCTGAAAATTCTTCCTCTACTGCTTTCCTGAGACTTCTCTTGGGTGGTTGAACTGTGCTTGTTGGGGTGTCCACTGGGTCTGGTTGTGGATATTTGCAGGGTATTTTGGTAGTTTTCTCGTCAGTAGCGGGCTTGTCCATGGCTGGGGTCTGAAAAAGCTCTTTGAAGCCAGCCAGGTCTTCTAGAGCTTGGGCCTTTTCCTTAGGAGTTTGTGGCCGTCTCTTGCTGCCAGGTAAATTTCCTGGCAGGTCCACTTTCTGCACTGGAGTTCCCATCAATGCTTTAATATCTTTCTCAGCACCTGCTGCTGGTTTGGGTGTCTGCATGGCTTTGCCTGCTGATGGTGTTTTCCTGAGTGTTAAGAATTCTTCCTCTACGTCTGCTTTCCTGAGACTTCTCTTGGGCTGTGCCTGGAAGCTTGTTGGGGTGTCCACTGGGTCTGGTTGTGGAGATTTGCAGACTATTTTGGTAGTGTTTTCATCAGTCGTGGGCTTATCAGTGCATACTGGTGTCTGGAAGAGCTCTTTCAAGCCAGCCAGGTCTTCTAGGGATTGAGCCTTTCTCTTAGGAGTTCTCAGTCGCCTCTTGCTGCCAGTTACACTTGCTGCTGGGTCCAGTTTCTGCTTTGCAGTTTCCTTAAACGCTTTGATGCCTGTATCCTCACCTCCTGGTGCTTTGTCTCTGTGTGTGGTCCCCCCTGGTGTCTGTGTGAGCCTCTTCAGGGCTGAGAGCTCTTCCACTACATGCCTTTTCTCCAAAGATGTCTTGGGCCGCCTTCTTGTGCTTGTTGGGGTGACCACTGATTCTGGTGGTAGATATTTGCAAGGTATGTTGGTAGTTTTGTCATTAGTCTTTGATTCTTCAGTGTGACCTGGTATCTGGAAAAGTTCTTTGAAGCTGGCCAGGTCTTCTAGTGATTGGGCCTCTTCCTTAGGTGTTCTTGGCCACCTCTTCATCCCAGTTACATAGTCTGCTGAGTCCAGCATCTGCTTTGCAGACTCCTTAAATGCTCTGATGCTCCTTCCATCGCGTGCTGGCTCTCTGTGTGTGTGTGTGGTCTCCCCTGACGTCTGCGTGAGCTTGCCAACTGCTAGGACCTCTTCTTTCACACTTGCTTTCCCGAGGGATGTCTTGAGCCATCGCTTGGAGCTTGTTGGGGTTTTGACTGGGTCTGGTTGTGGAGATTTGCAGGATACTTTTGTGATTTCGTCAGTAGTAATCGATTCCTCAGTGTGACCTAGTGTCTGGAAGAGCTCTCTGAAGCCAGCCAATTCTAGAGTTTGGACCTGGGCATTCTCCTTAGGAGTTTGTGGCTGTCTCTTGCTACCAGGTAAATTTCCTGGCAGGTCCTGTTTCTGCACTGGAGTCCTCACAAATGTGCTATCTTTCTCTTCACCTACTGCTGGTGTAGGTGTGTGCATGGCTTTCCCTGCTAATGGCGTTAGTTTCCTGAGTGCTGAGAATTCTTCCTCTATGTCTGCTTTCCTGAGACTTCTCTTTGGTCGTTGCTTTGTGCTTGTTGGGGTGTCCATTGGCTCCGGTTGTGGAGATTTGCAGCATATTTTGGTGGTTTTCTCGTCAGTTGTGGGGTTATCAGTGCATGGTGTCTGGAAAAGCTCTTTGAAGCCAGTCAGGTCTTCTAGAGCTTGGGCCTTTTCCTTAGGAGTTTGTGGCCGTCTCCTGCTGCCAGGTAAATTTCTTGGCAGGTCCAGTTTCTGCACTGGAGTTCTTAACAATGCATTGATGTCTTTCTCTTCACTTCCTGCCAGTTTGGGTGTGTGCGTGGCTTTGCCTGCTGATGGCGTTAGTTTCCTAAATGCTAAAAATTCTTCTTCTACATCTGCTTTCCTGAGACTTCTCTTGGGCTGTGGCTTGGAGCTTGTTGGGGTGTCCCCTGGGTCTGGTGGTGAAGAGCTGTAGAGTATTTTCGTAGTTATTTCATTAGTCATTGATTCCTTAGTGTGACCTGGTGTTTGGACGAGCTCTTTGAAGCCGACCAGGTCTTCAGGGACTTCAGCCTTTTCCTTAGAATTTTTTAGCTGCCTCTTGCTGCCAGTTAGACTTGCTGCTGGGTCTAAGATCTGCTTTGGGGACTCCTTAAATGCTCTGATGTTCTTGCCATCTCCTGTTGGCTCTGTGTGTGTGTGTGTGGTCCCCACTGGCATCTGTGTGAGCTTGCCGACTGCTAGGAGTTCTTCTTTCTCACTCACCTTCCCCAGGGATGTCCTGAGCCATCGCCTGGAGCTTGCTGGGGTTTTATCTGGGTCTGGTTGTGAAGATTTGCAGGCTATCCTGGCAACTTTTTCATTAGTCATTGATACCTCAGTGTGACCTGGTGTTTGGAAAAGCTGTTTGAAGCCAGCCAAGTTTTCTAGAGCCTGGGCCTTTTCCTTAGGAGTTTGTGGCTGTCTCTTGCTGCCAGTTACACTTGCTGCTGTGTCCAGTTTCTGCTTTGCAGTTTCCTTAAACGCTCTGATGCCTGTATCTTCACCTCCTGGTGCTTTGTCTGTGTGTGTGGTTCCCCCTGGTGTCTGTGTGAGCCTCTTCAGGGCTGAGAGCTCTTCCACTACATGCCTTTTCCCCAAAGGTGTCTTAGGTTGCCTTCTTGTGCTTGTTGGGGCGTCTGCTGATTCTGGCGGAGAAGATTTGCGGGGCATCTTAGTGGTTTTGCCAGCAGCCAGTGCTTCCTCAGTGTGACCAGGGGTCTGGAAGAGCTCTTTGAGGCCAGCCAGGTCTTCTAGAGCCTGGGCCTTTTCCTTAGGAGTTTGTGGCCGTCT
>CAUYQU010064840.1:0-14917 GCA_963574635.1 Cheracebus regulus | reverse complement strand
GCTCCTTCTCCGGGAATCTCCCAGTCTGTGGGCATCAAAAATTCGTCTGCAATTGCGGCATCCACTCACTCTCTGCGCTTTCACTGGGAGCTACAATCCTGAGCTGCTGCTACGCAGCCATCTTGGATCTCTCCAATCCAGCTTTATTTCTTAACTAGCTTGTGTGACCTGTGGCAAGATAAATAATGTTTTTGTGCCTCAGTTTCTACATCTGTAAAATGGAATAATAATTTTGTTAACTCTTAAACTGTCTGAGAGGATTAGATTAGGTAATCGATGTAACATTATTAGCACTGGGCCTGGCACATTGTACGCCCTCAATAACTGTAAGTAGGTATATTATTAAGATGATTCTGATTTATTTTTAAGGAATTGAAAAGAGAAGATTTGAAGTTCACATTAAGGTTTGTTTTAAGGTGCACACCAATTTCATGAAACTTGGACTGCAGAAGCTTTGCTCGGAAGACATAACAGTGAAGGGATTCTTTTAGGATCTATATCCTTTTAAATATAAAATTTGAATCTGCATTTCTCTGTAGGAAGCACATGTGATATTGCTGCTTCTGTATCTGTTGTACTCTAAACCCCCGGAACATAAATATGCTTCATGATATGATGTTAACAAGTAAGGCACTAATATCACTGTGCCCATTTAAACTCAGCCAGCCTTCTACACTCTTCACCATTTGGTTTATTCTGGTGATTCTTCTGAGCCTAATTAAATAGTGTTTCTTTTGATTTTATGTTTCTGGTAAACTTAATCACCAGGCTCCTTTTTAAAATATATTTAGTTAGCATACTTTATCCTAAGCAAGAAATTCAAAATAAAATTAATTATGTTAATATTTCTAATTGTTTATGAAGATGCTAGTTAATGTTTTTTGCATCTGTGCTGTACTCCCCAGCTAAGTAAGTGGTAGAGCATTACGTTCGGGAGCTTGATTTTAATCCTGGCTCTGACATACAGGACCATAGTGCTGCATGCTTGCAGGGGGCACTGTGCACATGAACTGTAATATGGATGGTGCCAACTAGAGTTTTATATTATGACAGGTCTTACTATGGTGGTTTTCTTCAAATCAAAAGCAAAGTCTGCTTGTAAGTTGAATGATTTTTCCACAATTACAGTTAATTATTTAAAAATTGTGATATTTACATATTTAATTAAATGGTACTGTTTTCTGTCAAATGAACATATATAGAAACTAGAGTTTAAAGCCTAAGCACCGAAACAGCTGAATGGCTGTTTCATCCACTTTGGCTGTGAAAAATTAGGTGGGAATGTGCTATCATCCTCACATTCCTGAAGGCTGAGAAGCCCTAGGCAGGTTGACTTGGTTCGACAAGATCGCTTTGAATGAAGCTTTCTCCTGATGACACCAGATGAAACAATAGAAGCACTGACTATTATAATTTTTCTCCCTTACTGAATAATGTGAAACTACCCATGGGGAAACTATTTTATTAGTCATTAGATTTGTTAATGGAAGGCATTAGTACTCTATGGGTTAAATGGTGCATTTATTGCTGAGTGGTATTTTGAAAGATTCTTATAAGTGCAGTAAATTATTTGTAATATTTAGTAATGATGGGAATTGATTGACTCAAGAGTGAGAGATATAAGGAGTCAAGAGAAAAATAATTTGTGGTCTCTTGGACAGGTGAACTTCAATTTAGAATGATTTCTTCAGAAAATTTTGAGTTTTCCATTAATTAAGTGCTGTATTCAGGAGACCCATCTCATGCGCAAAGACACACATAGACTCAAAATAAAGGGATGCAGGAAGATTTACCAAGAAAATGGAGAGAAAAAGAAGCAGGGATTGCAATCCTAGTCTCTGATAAAATGGACTTTAAACCAACAAATATCAAAAGAGACAAAGAAGGGCATTACATAAGGGTAAAGGATCAGTGCAACAAGAAGAGCTAACTGTCCTAAATATACATGCACCCAATACAGGAGCACCCAGATATATAAAGCAACTTCTTAATGACCTACAGAGAGACTTAGACTCCCACACAATAACAGTGGGAGACTTTTAACACTCTACTGTCAATATTAGGCAGATCAATGAGACAGAAAATTAAAAAGTATATCCAGGACTTGAATGCAGATCTGGACCAAGCAAACCTAATAGACATTTACAAAACTCTCCACCCCAAATCCACAGAATATACATTCTTCTTAGCACCACATTGTAGTTAGTCTAAAATTGACCATATAATTGGAAGTAAATCACTCCTCAGCAAATGCAAAAGAACAGAAATCATAACAACCAGTTTCTCAGACCACAGGACAATCAAACTAGAACTCAGGATTAAGAAACTCACTCAAAACTACACAACTACATGGAAACTAAGCAACCTGCTCCTGAATGACTAATGGATAAATAATGAAATCAAGGCAAAAAGAAAGATGTTCTTCGAACCAATGAGAACGAAGACACAATGTGCCAGTATCTCTGGGACACATTTAAAGCAGTGTCTAGAGGGAAATTTATAGCACTAGATGCCCATATGAGAAGTGAGGAAAAATCTAAAATTGATACCCTATCACCAAAAATAAAAGAGCAAGAGGAGCAAGATCAAACAAATTCAAAAGTTAGCAGAAGACAAGAAATAACTAAGATCAGAGCAGAACTGAAGGAGATAGAGACACAAAAAAACCCTTCAAAAAATCAATAAATCCAGGAGCTAGTTTTTTGAAAAGATCAACAAAATAGGTAGATGGCTAGCCAGACTAATAAAAAAGAAAAGAGAGAAGAATCAAATAGATGCAATAAAAAATGATAAAGGGGATATCACCACCAATTCCACAGATATACAAACTACTATCAGAGATTACTACAAAGAACTCTATGCATGTAAACCAGTAAATCTAGCAGAAATGGATAAATTCCTGGACATTTTCTCCAAGGCTAAACCAGGAAGAAGTTGAATCCCTGAATAGACCAATAACAAGTGCAGAAGTTGAGGTAGCAATTAATAGTCTACCAACCAAAAAAAGTCCAGTCCAGACAGGTTCACAGCTGAATTCTACCAGATGTACAAGAAGGAACTGGTACCATTCCTTCTGAAATTATTCCAAACAATACGAAAAGAGGGAATCCTCCCTACTTCATTTTATGAGACCTGATATCATCCTGATACCAAAACCTGGCCGAGATACAACCAAAAAAGAAAATTTCAGGCCAATATTCATGATGAACAGTGATGTAAAAATCTTCAATAAGATACTGGCAAACTGAATCCAATAGCACATCAAACAGCTTATCCATCCTGATCAAGTAGGCTTCTCTCTGGGGATCCAAGGCTGGTTCAACATACCCAAATCTATAAGCGTAATCCATCACATAAACAGAACCAAAGAAAAAACCACATGATTATCTCAATAGATGCAGAGAAGGCCTTTGACAAAATTCAACAGCCTTTATGCTAAAAACTCTTAATAAACTAGGTATTGATGGAATGTATCTCCATATAATAAAAGCTATTTATGATAAACTGACAGCCAATATCATACTGAATGGGAAAAAACTGGAAGCATCCCCTTTGAAATCTGGGACTAGACAAGAGTGCCCTCTTTCACCACTCCTATTCAACAAAGTATTGGAAGTTCTACCCAAAGCAATCAGGCAAGAAAAAGAAATAAAGGTATTCAATTAGGAAAAGAGGAAGTCCAATTGTCTCTGTTTGCAGACAACATGATTGTATATTTAGAAGACCCCATTGTCTCAACCCAAAATCTCCTTATGATGATAAGCAACTTCAGCAAAGTCTCAAGATACAAAATCAATGTACAAAAATCACAAGCATTCCTATACACCAATAACAGACTTAAAAAGAGCAAAATCATGAGCTAACTCCCATTCACAGTTGCTACAAAGAGAGTAAAATACCTAGGAATACAACTAACAAAGGAGGTAAAGGACGTTTTCAAGGAGAACTACAAATGACTGCTCAAAGAAATAAGAGAGGACACAAACAAATGGAAAAATACTCCATGCTCATGGTTAGGAAGAATCAATATTGTGAAAATGGCCATACTGCCCAAAGTAATTTATAGATTCAATGCTATCCCCATCAAACTACCATTGACCTTCTTCACAGAACTGGAAAAAAACACCTTAAACTTCATATGGGACCCAAAAAGAGCCCACATAGCCAAGACAATCCTAAGCAAAAAGAACAAAGAGACATCATGCTACCTGACTTCAAACTATACTACATGGCTACAGTAATCAAAACAGCATGGTTCTAATACCAAAACAGAGATAGAGACCAATGGAACAGAACAGAGGCCTTGGAAGTAATGCTACACATCTACAACCATCTGATCTTTGACAAACTGGACAAACACAAGAAATGGGGATAGGATTCCCTGTTGAATAAATGCTGTTGGGAAAACTGGCTAGCCATATGCAGAAAGCTGAAACTTGATCCCTTCTGTACACCTTATGCAAAAATTAACTCCGGATGGATTAAAGATTTAAACATAAGACCTAACACCATAAAAACCCTAGAAGTAAATCTAGGCAAAACCATTCAGGACATAGACATAGGCAAGGACTTCATGGCTGAAACACCAACAGCAGTGGCAACAAAAGCCAAATGGACAAATGGGATCTAATTAAACTTAAGAGCCTCTGCACAGCAAAAGAAACAATCATTAGAGTGAATTGGCAACCAATAGAATGGGAAAAAATTTTTGCAAGCTACCCATCTGACCAAGAACCAAAACAAATATACAAGAAAAAAGCCCATCAAAAAGTGGGCAAAAGATATGGACAGACACTTTTCAAAAGAAGACATTTATGAAGTCAACAAACATATGAAAAAAAGCTCATCATCACTGGTTATTAGAGAAATGCAAATCAAAATCACATTGAGATATCATCTCACACTAGTTACAATCATGATCATTAAAAATCTGGAGACCACAGATGCTGGAGAGGATGTGGAGAAATAGGAATTCCTTTTACACTGTTGCTGGGAGTGGAAATTAGTTCAATGATTGTGGAAGACAGTGTGGTGATTCCTCAAGGATCTAGAAAAAGAAATACCATTTGACCCAACAAACCTATTACTGGGTATATACCCAAAGGATTATAAATCAATCTATAATAAAGACACATGCACACATATGTTCATTGTGGCAGTGTTTACAATAGCAAAGACTTGGAATCAACCCAAATGCCCATCAAAGATAGGCTGGATAAAGAAAATGTGGCACATATACACCATGGAATACTATACAGCCCTAAAAAAGGATGAGTTCATGTCCTTTGCAGGGACATGGATGAAGCTGGAAATCATCATTCTCAGCAAACTGACACAAGAACAGAAAACCAAACACCACATGTTCTCACTCATAGGTGGGTGTTGAACAATGAGAACACATGACACAGGGAGGCGAACATCACACACTGGGGTCTCTTGGTGGGTGGGGGACTAGGGGAAGGATAGCAGAGGGTGGAGTGATTGGGGGGGGGATAACATTAGGAGAAATACCTAATGTAGGTGACGGGGGGATGGAGGCAGCAAACCAACATGGCATGTGTATACCTATGTAACAATCATGCAAGATTTGCACATGTACCCCAGAACTTAAAGTAAAATAAAATAAAATTTTAAAAAATAATAAAAGAAAGCTATTTCTTAACACATTTCTCATTTGCCCCGAGAATACTCTTGTCTCTAATCCTAATGTGAGACAAATGTATATGATGTTACATTAGGATTAGAGACAAATTCTGTTAAGAAATAACTCCAAGAAGAGTTTTTATATTTTATTTTCACATTGAAAATCAGTCAGATTTTCTTCAGCTTCAAATAGCGTGTTTAGGTAAAATTAAGCGAGCACTGGCAGTGAGCTGCAGTTTTTTTTCCTAAGCCGGAAATTAGTTATCACTTTGAATACTACAGTCATGCATCACTTAACAGTGAAGATGCAATCTGAGAAATGTGTTGTTGGGGAATATGCTTGTGCACTTAGAAAAACCTGGATGGTACAGCCTATTACAACACTTAGGCTATAGGGTATAGCCTATTGCTCCTAGGCTGCAAACCTGTACAGCTTGTTACTATCCTAAATACTGTAGACAATTGTAACACAATGGTAAGAATTTGTGTCTGTAAACATAGAAAAAAGTACAGTAAAAATATCGTATAAAAGATGAAAAGTGGTACACCTGCATAGGACACCAACCATGAATAGAGCTTGCAGGACTGGAAGTTGCTCTGAGTGAGTCAGTGAATGAGTGATGAAGGAATATGAAGGCCTAGGACATTACTGTATGCTACTTTAGACCTTACAAACACTGTACACTTAGGCTACACTGTTTATAAAAAAATATTTTTTTCTTCAATAATAAGTTGACCTTAGCTCACTGTAACTTTTTTATTTTGGAAATTAAAAAAAAAATTTAAACTTTTTGACTCTTTTGTAATAACACTTAGCTTAAAACACAAATACATTGTACAATTGTAGAAAAATAATGTATTTCTTTATATCATTATTTATAAGCTTTTTTCTATTTTTAAATGAGACTTTAAAAAATTTTTGAACTTCTTTGTTAAAAATGAAGACATAAACAAAATGCATTAGCCTAGGCCTACATGGTGTCAGGATCATCAAGGCATCACTAGTGATAGGAATTTTTCAGCTCCTTCTCAAGCTTATGGGACCCTCGCCACTGACCAAAAGTTATTATATGGTACACAACTGTATTTTAATAACTCTTTCATGGGATTAAAGTTTATTAAGTACCAACCATATGGCATGCACTCTTCTAGGAGTTGGGGGCAGAATATGGGATGAAACAATTCATGTCCTGACATCAAGCAGGGAAGACAAATAATTAAATGAATGACTTAAGGTAAATAAAGAGTGCAGGGGGATCATTGTACAGGGAGAGCTTTTGTTGTCTAGAGGGTCAGGGAGAACCTTGCTTACAGAAGTAATGTGCAAGTTGATAGCTGAAAGGTGAACAAAAGTTAGCTGCATTCTAAGGTAGATCTAGTTCTGTGCATTAATTAATTGATTGATTGATTTTGTTATCCTTTCTTATGACATATGCATATTGTTTTTCTACTATGAGGCATACCCTATTCCAAGAGCTGAAGACTCAGAGATGAACAAGAACTCCCTTTCTTTTTTTAAATTATTAATAGTTTTTTTTATTGCTGTTGTAACAAATTACCATAAAATCAGTGATGACTTAAATAATACAATATTATTATCTTATAACTCTGTAGATCAGAAGTTCAATAGAGATTTCTCACAGGGCTAAGTTTAAGATATCAGCAGGGTACCTTCTTTTCTGGAGTCCCTAGGGGGAGAATCCATTTCCACGTTCTAGAAGTGATCCATTTTCCTTGACTCATGGCCCCTTTCTCCATCTTCAAAGACAGTAATATTAAAATAAGATTTTTACATTTTTCCTTTTTTGGCTCTCTCTATTCTGCCTCTCTCTTCCACTTTAAAGAACCTCTGTGATTACATTGGGCCCATTTGGTTAATCCAGAATAATCTTCCTTTTTTAAGGTCAGCTAATTAACAAACTTAATTTCATTCTCAACCTTAATTATCTTTGCTCTGTAACCTAACATATTCCTAGGATCCAGGATTAGGCCATGGACATCTTTGATGGGCCATTATTCTGGTGTACACAGAGATGTTTAAGGACTGGTGAATAAAGTTACGCTAAATGGAAAAGTGGGCCTTCAGAATTTCCTTGAGCATTCTATCAATATTTATTGAGTACTTACAAGATGTCAGGAATTGTAGGTGATGCAGATACAATAGAAAACATGGCAGACTGGTCTGTCTTCATTGGGATTACAATATAGTGTATTATAAGTTATAATATATATTTTTTAATTCCTATAAAAATGAAACAACATAGTAATATAGCTGATCATTATATTGGGTTAGCACCCAATATGGAGCTGCTTCAGCTTTCACAGTTGGGTTTGACAAGAATGACTCAATTCATATGATCAAAGTTCATTTTTATTCTAAATTTTGCATTTACTCTCTCTAGGTTGGTTTTCTTGTTGATCTTTCTTTTGACAAATTTTGCCAGAGGTCTCCCTAGCAGAAATGCCTTTGGTTTGTGAAATAAAAATGAAATTCAGAGTTCTCCAACTTACTGAATAGACCATCTCTTGGCCAGAGAAACCTTCAAAAATGAGAACTCCCTTTCTAAAACAAGAATACAAATGAACAAGTAAACAAATATATAAGATAATTTCGGATTATGGTAAGGAATAAAAAGGAGAAGGAGAAGGAGGAGAAAATTACAACAGAAAGATGTGTTATGGGAAGGTGATCTGGGAAGGTCTGTCTGAGGAGATGGCATTGTAGATGATCTTCAAATTAAGCAGAGTCTGCCATGCAAAGAGCCTTTTAAAGTTATTCTCAGTATTTACTGCATCTTCCTTTGATTATCCACAAAGCTTCAGTAAATTCTAGTCAAAAAGAAAAGCCTTTGTTCAGGGATGTTAAGAGTAGCAAAGACAAACCAGTTTAAGGAATCCACCTTCTCCAGCTGATGCCAGAAAAGAATGGTAGTGGTGATCTTTGGACAATAACTGTGTCCAACCAAAGAATGATTTCCTTGGGTCTTTGGAAATAGAGACTTTGACATGATAAAGTATTGAGGGTGAAGGAACCACAAAATCTATTTCCTAACTATATGTATAGTGGTAGTGGGGAAAATCTCAGAAATACCCAAGGAAACCTGTAAAAGCTGGCTGATTTTTGACCAGAGAATAATTAGTCCTTTACAGTTTGATTGTAAGAAGGAAGTATAACCTCACTTCGTAGTCACATCCTGGTGAAGCTTGAAATATGTAGACTATACTTAGCTATGGACATTTGTATTCAACATACATTCATTATTTTACTTTTATTTATTTATTTATTTATTTTTAGAGATGGAGGTCTTGGTATGTTGACCAGGCTGATCTCAAACTCCTGGCTTAAAGTGATCCTTCATCTTGGCTTTACAAAGTACTGAGATTACTGTCATGAGCCACTACATACATTCAAAAACTACTTATGTAATAATCATAGCTACCACATATTGAACATGAACTATGTGTCACCCGTTACCCTAAGAGCTTATATATGTTAATTCATGTAATACTTATAACATCTCTGTGAGTAGCTACTATTATATTTTGTATTTTATATATGATGCAGAGAGGCGTTAGTGACTTTGCCCAAGTTCACGGAGTTGATAAGTAGATGTTCTAGGAATTAAGCCCAGGCAGTTCAGAATCAGGGCACTTGCCTATTTTGTTAGCCTTTCCATTATATATCACATTGGCTATTAGCTGCTAGGTAAGTTCCCTATATCGGCTATTAGCTTAGCATGAATGACTTATTCTTTAAATGGTGAGGAGTGAATTGTGTGTGTGAACTACCCCTCTTAAAACAATTCAAAATAAGGAAAAGATAAAAGAATAATTTCATTAGTAATGAAAATAGTTAAGGTAAATCTGACTTAACTGAAATCCTGTTGGAACTATCTACTTTTAATTTTCTGTAACAGTGGCATATAATTTTAAAACTCCAGATTTGGGCTTTGGGAAGTACAAATGAGTCTGCCAACTGTTGATCTCCTCTTATTTCCCAGTTATTAATCCAGATGTGGTCCTTATTTTTTCTAAGTGTCAAGGCAAAACAAACAAAATGGTACGTTTAACTTTATTTTACAACCGTGAAAATTGAGCTGAGAGAAGTTCAGCAGCTTTTGTCTGTCTTATGCTTAAGTGTATGATCTTTACGGTACTACTCTTTAGGGATAGTTTAGGGGAAAAATGAATGCAAAAATGAAGCCACTGTCTGACCTGTCCTCCAGTCATAGATCGATGATGCAGAGATAGACTTTTACACAAAGAGTAAATAAAGAAAGCTTTTTAATTATAGACCACGAAAAGTATATTTTAAACTACAAAAATCTGTATGACCCACTACCAAAATACACTTTACGGAAGAGGTGAGGATCCTTACTAATAATACATTGAGAATGTTGGAGTATCCTTACTTCTTCCACTAGTACGAAGAAAATACATATGTATGTGTATACATATACACACACAAATATACGAATATAGGTATATATATTCATGTATGTGTATGTACACACATGAAAGGATAATGAATATTCTTTTGTAGCATCAAAAAAGAACATATATTCTAAATATGGCTATTGCTCTTATCATAAAAATATAAAAAAGATAAAAGATAATCACCTAGATTAATTTACATTATATTTATGATTATTATTTTTAGAGAGGAGTAATTCAACTTTTTTCTTGCATTATATTTTTGATATTTTGGAGTTTTTGATATAAAGTTTTCTGTGCTTCACAACTCATACTCTTTTAAATGACCATTTTATAAATATAGTCTCAAAAATAACATAAGTTTAAGCTACTGCTTTTTTCTTGACTAGATTTCTTGATTTGGTTTATAGTACTAATACCTGAACTTGATTAATATAAACGTGCATATAATTTCTATGCACATTTGTATTCTATGCATATAGCATAACACCTTTTATATAATGGCTTTTCTTCTCTTTATTTTCTTTTGGAATAGCTTTATTTCTTGCTCTAAGTAATTTTTTAAATGAGATTCTATAAATTATGGTATAAAAAACTTTAATTATTTTGAATAGTTTTATTCTGCTTTTGTCAGAACTTCCGTTTGACCTGCAATAGATTCATTTTATTGTATTAATATAAAACATATGTGGTGACTCAAGCCTGTAATCCCAGCACTTTAGAAGGCTGAAGCGGAAGGATCACGAGGTCAAGAAATCGAGACCATCCTGACCAACATAGTGTAACCCTGTCTCTACTAAAATACAAAAATTAGCTGGGCATGGTGGTGTGCTCCTGTAGTCCTAGCTACTCAGGAGGCCGAGGCAGAAGAATTGCTTGAACCTGGGAGGTGGAGGTTGCAGCAAGCTGAGATCCTGCCACTGCACTCCAGCCTGGTGCCTGGTGACTCTGTCTCAAAAAATATATATATATATACACACACAGACACACACACACACACACACACACACACACACACACACGTAGTTTCTGATTATTTTAAGTACAATGTGGTTTGCTTTACACATTTGTTTGATTCATATTTGTTTTGTATCTTTTAATTATAATTTTAATTATTATAGTTAGCCTCTGAAACTTGCTTAATATTTTTTGCATAATTTAGTCTTTGAGGTTAATATTGGAAACTCTGTTTTTTTATTTAAGCTATCTTCAATCTTTTAGATTAATTAACTTTTTTTGTTTTGAGACAGTCTCACCCAGGGTGGGGTGAAGTGGCATGATCTTGATTCACTGCAACCTCTGCCTACTGGGTTCAAGTGATTCTTGTGCCTCAGCCTCCTGAGGATCTGTGACTATAGATGAGTGTCACTATGCCTGGCTATTTTTTTTTTGTATTTTTAGTAGAGATGGAGTTTTGCCATGTTGGCCAGGCTGGTCTCAAACTTCTCAGCACAGGCAATTCATCCGCCTCGCCTTCCCAAAGTTCTAGGATTAAAGATGTGAGTCACCACACCCAGGCAATTTGCTTTTTTAAAAAATGTCTTTTAAAAGCAGTGTTGCTAATTTTTTTTATGATAGAGTCAGAAACTTCTTGTTTTGATTAGGAAAATTTAGACCACTTATATTTATTGAAAAATTTTAATAATTTAATTTCCATATCTTTGTGTATATATCTTTAAATTTACTAATATGTATTTATTGTTTGTTTTGTTTATTAGGGCATGGACCATGTTCTATTTTATTTTGTGTTCAAAGTTATTTGTAAAGAGATTCTTTCTTCTTTACCATTAGTTATTTTTTATAGAATTTCAAGCATTATTAGCCATTGTTATCTATATATACTTATCTATAATGTATTTTAAATTTATATTCATAAATATTATTATTAAAGGTCATTCTTAATGGTTTTAAATTTTTTTTTACTTTTTTGTGTTGTTTTGTTTAATTTGAAGAATGAGACTCTGTCTTTGTCTCTTTTTTTTTTTAATGTAGTGACAGCTGACCATTTAGTAGAAACAAGCCTTGCCTTTAGTCTCTATTTTTTAGTGGTCTTTATGACTTAAATTTCTTCAAAGCATTACATTAATTTGGAATGGTTAATAGCTTCAACTCTACATTTGCGGTTGATATTTTATTTTATGTTTTCTCTTTAATGTTAGTTGGTTTCTTTGGTCTTCATCAGATTATTTTACCATTAATATTTTGTGTTATGTCTATATTAGTTTTCTATTATTGTAAAACAAATTGTCACCAACCAAGAGAGCCTTAAAACAACAGAAATGTTATTTCATTCTATTCCTATGGGTCAGGAGTCCAGGACAGGTTATCTTGATACTAAGTTTATGGTGTTACCGGGCTGAAACCACGACAACAGTTGATGCTATAATCTCAACTGAGGCTTTGAGTCTTCTCCAAGGCCACTGGTTGTTGAGAAAATCGTTTTTTGTAACTATTTAACTGGCCCTTCTGCTTCAGATTATCTGGTATTTCCTGAGAAGTGGTCCCCTTCAAAATATGGCAGTATGCTTCTTCATGATCTGCAGGAGTGTGTCTGTTACTGCCCTAAACCTTTTTGGCTCTTCTGTCTCTAAACTCTAGACCTTCATTCTAGTACTTACTTGATTAGATTACCTACCAGAGTAATCTTCCTTTTAATTAACTTTTTCAATACATGAAGGATTCTAACTATGCCTGCAAAATTACTTTACCTCTGTCATATAATATAACCTCATCTTGGTGGAGTATGCTCTTATATTTATGGGACCTGCTACACTCAAGAGCAGGAGACTATAAAGGGTACTTACAATAGAGAATATGGGACCATCTTAGAATTCCTCCTACCACAAGGCCTAATTTATATTATACAATTTTCTATGTTATTTGAAGAAATATTTTATTTAAGGATTAAATTTAAGAATTAAAAAATCCTTATTTGAGGATTTTTTTTTCCTGTATGGATAACTTTCATGTTGTTTGAAAAAAATTTATGATGCATGCTTTCTGAAAGTTTTGTAAAAGCAATGTATATATAGACAAATGTAGAAGAAATATTATACTACATAATATTGGTAAATTTGTAATGAAATGGGTGGAATAATATACTATCTGATTCTAATTCTAACACCTGTCAGTATCATTATAAATTAGTACAGCATCATAAAATATAAATTTTCTCTAAATTGTTGCTAAAATAGACCTTATTGTGTCAACAATCTGACTTATAAAATTCCTCACCAAGAACATGATTGAGGACAACAACAACAAAAATTTCTATGTAAGAGTTTATTTTCACACTGAATCATAAATTTACAGTCCCTTAAATTACACAGTTGTGGAAATATTAAGGATCTTAGGGTGAAGCCTCTGGATATATATTTTATTATAAATACGAATAACACAAGCATATAGGAGATATATACAATATATATGAAATACAGAACACAAAATTATTTATGCACTGTGATGACAACTATGTAAAATATGTAAGCAGTTGCAATAGGACTGGAATATTTAACAGAGACTAGAAATGGTTGATGTTACAGGTTGAGATATCATGTATAAAATTTGAAACTATTTCATTAAGGCTACCAAAAGGCTTATATGATGTATAAAAAAAAATTAGATCAGATTCCCAGGTGTCTGGAAAAGAGTAGGTGTGGGCCTCTTTGACTTCTGATTCTCTTTTGTCTGAAATTTGCTGAGCCTTTACTAAGTGAAGGGTGAAATCTTTCTTCTCCTGCCACTCATGAGAAGTAAATGAATTATATTGGGAGTAGACAGACCCAGCCCTTCCCTCAAGATAATGACTAATTGGCAAAACCTCCTGACTGGGTGTGACCTAGGGCTGACCCTTGATGACTAGGGATGTATTAAATATAGGATGGTCACTTTTCCCTACTTTTCTGTGAGGTTTCAAATGGGAGTACATCATATGAACAAGAAGAGATTATGAGATTCTTTCAATAAAAAATATAAATACTGAAGGGACCAGAGAGCATAATTTAGTGATATAGTCAATTATTTCATCCAATATTGAAATCCCTTCTAAGCATGTGTGAGGGTGACTACCATCTTGTTTTTGCTTGTACAACATGGACTTGCTACCACTGAATGTACCCTATGTTCCTGGAAAGCAGCACACTTACTTGCCAACAGACCACACTTTTCATGGAACATATCTTAAAACATGGTCCTCTGAAACATAATTTGGAAAAGGCTAAATTACACATAATCCTTTGATCCTCATACAAAAAGCCATGTCAAATGAAGAAACTTGGAATGTGAAAGAGGGATTATATTTATTTTTCAAGGTCGCAAGGAGATTAAAGTTAGAACAAAAGGCTAAAATCACACTGAATTAGATAACTATCTAAAAAGGTGATATTGTTCTAGAAATTAAGTCTTCTATCACTAGTAATTCTCAAACATAGATTTGATGGTCGTTTGCTTATAGAGAATATTATAGAGAAGATTCAAGTGTTAGACTGAAGATTAGAAGGATTTGGAGAATTTGTGAACTTTCAAACCTGGCAGAAGAGCATCAGAATCTTTTGTCTTCCATGGGGGAAGATAATTCTAAAAAGAAAGAGGAAAGAAAAGAAGAAAGGAAAGAAAGAAAGAAAGAAAAAGAAAGAAAGAAAGAAAGAAAGAAAGAAAGAAAGAAAGAAAGAAAGAAAGAAAGGAAGGAAAACAAAATACCTAAGAGTGGCAGGGTACAGTGGTTCACACCTGTAATCCCAGCACTATGGGAAGTTGAGGAGACCAGATCAACGGAGGTTGAGGGTTCAAGACCAGCCAGACCATTGTGGAGAAACCCCATCTCTATGAAAATTACAAAAAT
>CAUYQU010064838.1:0-32153 GCA_963574635.1 Cheracebus regulus | reverse complement strand
ATTCAGGTACACCTATCAAACGTAGATTAGGTCTTTTCACATAGTCCCATATTTCTTGGAGACTTTGTTCATTCCTTTTTCCCCTTTTTTCTGTCATCTTGCCTTCTTGTTTTATTTCATTGAGTTGATCTTCGACCTCTGTCTGTGGGCAACAAAAATTCGTCGGAAAGTGCGGCGTCCACTCGTTCTCTGCGCTTTCACTGGGAGCTACATTCCTGAGCTGTTGCTAATCGGCCATCTTGGATCTCTCTCCCCGACAATGACTTTTTAAAAAAGAGAAATGTACCAGGAAATGATAATTTAAAGTGGACCTCAGGAATGTTATATTAAAGCCCAGCGCTAGGACAAAGCAGGGACCTGCTTGGTGGAGGGTTTTGGAGGCAGACCAATGGGGTTTGATTTTTGACACTGCCAAGCTGGGAGGGAAGAAGTGGAAGGGATATAGATAGGGCAGATGGATCCTAGATGGTTGTTACATGTGTGTGATGGGTATGTGGAATTTCATGGTAAAATTTAATTTACTTTGGGATATGTTAAAAATTCATCATTTACCATAATAAAAACCTAAACATTTTTCCAAAAATTTTACAAGAAGAAGAAAACAAGCTTGGCCAAGGACATTCAACAAGTAAGTGGCAGAGAAAAGCAGCAGTGTGTAATATAAGAGTAAACTTATTGAAACATCATGCACAAAAGTTAAAATAAGCACAGGCTTTGAAGAAGGATATGAGTTCAAATCATGTCTCTTACTCCATTTGTAAACCTTAAGTCACTTAACCTCTCTGACCTCAACAGTCTCCTCTGCTATAAAATGAGGTTACAACACTCACCTTCCAGAGTTTTTGGGACAATGAGAAATTAATAGATGTCAAGCACCTAGAACTCTCCTTGGCCTTGATAGGCATCCCCTCAAAGTGGTTCCCACTTTTATTATTAATATGATAAGTGGATTAAGAATCCCGGTGGATTCCAGTGGGCCCACTGTGAAGGAGCATATTTGGGAGTCACCATTTCTTTGGTCTTCAGGAAAGCAGAAGCTCTTCGGGCACAGTGGGAAGACCAGCCAAGAAACCCCTATTTCTTAGAACTTGGTCATTTGGGAGTCTCTCTCAGGCTGCAGTGACTTAATGGGGATGATTTCCCATCAAATCCCAAGGGATACCTAGTTGTTTCAGTCGGAGAATGCAAGAACCCTTCACACAGGAAGGACTTCAAAAATAAATGACTTCAGTGTGGAACTGAGCCCCTGATCTCCTGTTTCCACCTCCATCCAGGTACCCCTGGATTCCCAAAGGAGGAGGTATGCAGCTATTGTTGGCAATGAGCTGTAAACTTCTTACGTGGAGTCTGTGTCTAATTTACTTCTGTATCCAGAATACATGGCTCACAAGGGATACTAAGGTTTTGAGGGGTTTTCTTTTGATGGTTGGATGAGTAGATGAACAGGTGGATAGATGGATGGAGGAAACTGACCTGAAGTGGGTTGGCTGTGTGTCTGTATGTGCTAAGAGTAGAGTTTTCTTTTTCAGTTTCTTTTTTATACCTGCTTGTCCTTTTTTGAAATCTCCACTAAGGAGAAGCACCTACTGTATACCAGATAGTCTACCACTGAGTACCTGTTGTGTACCAGGTAGCATAACAATGAACATCTAGCTTTTGTATCATTTAATTTTCACAACTCTGTGAGGAAGGTCTTATTAACACCACTTTACAGATGAAGTCCATATTCAGAAAGGTTGAATAACTGGCCCATGTTAGCATACTTTATATAATAAGTACATGCTCTTTCTGGTGTACCATGCAATGCAGACATTCCTATAGCCAAAATGAAACAAAACAAAAACAAAAACAAAACCATGCCAGTATAGAAGTGAGGAAGGGGGTCACTAACTCACAGACATTTTTTAGAGGGAAGGGGTCACTAGGCAGAAAGTTCGATGGAAGAAAGGGAGTCTTTACTTGGATATCTATGAGAGGGTGGGTGGCAGGTGAGGGAGGGCGTGGATCAGTAAAGGGAGGAGAGAGGTACCTGGTAGTCTTACATGCCTAGGCTTCTCCTCCAAGTGGATATCAGTCATTGGTTGGAAGGAGTCAGGTGGGTTACTCTGTTTCCATTCTGCCTGGGGTACCCCTAGGATCAGCCTATTTCTACCTGTCCAGGCAATCTCTGTCAACAAATTCTAAGGCAACCTGTTGGCGGTGGGGGAGACTGAAAGTCTTGCCTTTCCTATCGTCTTTGTTTAGGTTCAGAAAAAGAAGCAGACAGAACAGGAGCAGACACTGAGACATTGATTCTTGTCCACGTGCTTCACTGAAAGCGTGCTCTCAGAAGGGGTATAAAGGAAGCAGGCTGTGACTGGGGAAAGATCTAAGCAAGTTTGTGGCCTTGGCTAGAGACTAGCTACAGTGCAATCTCATTGCAGCAGGAATTGCACCAGAGAGTTTATCCCACCTTAAAGTAGGGCACTGGCCTTTTGTACCATGGTATCAGCCAGTCAGTAACTATGGGCTGCCTCTGGGGGAGGAGGAATCACCTTCTGGACTAGATGATTCCCATTGGCTAAGGGCTGTTCTCCAGAAAAGTGAGTTGCTTTTAGCAGCCAACACTCACAACTGTTGGGGAGGAGGATTCCACCAGAGTTAAGGGGATGTGGGTGGATTTCAACAGCAGCCACTATACCCATCAAGCTGCTATATATGTTCCTGCTGGCATGGAATATATGTAGTAGTTCTGCGGGGATTTTGGTGCTTCTCTTTCAGATGCAGACTACCTTGCTGGGTGCAGATAGCTCACCTGCAAGTTCATTCTTTGATCCTGAAGGAGAGTGGGTACCAAGCATGGATCCTGTCCATGAGACTGATGGTATAGACACTTTCCCTACCTGTTCTTTGTGGGCCATCTGTTGCTGAAGTCCTCCTCCGTCTCAGTTGAAATTTTACGTGGCAACATCTGGCTTAGGGTTTTTACTTTAATGGTATTTATCATGCACAATTCCCTTTGATGTAAGACAGCCAACCTCATAACATCTTCTGTCTTCTATCTCCAGGTTTTATTTCTCCTCTTAGTTTAGATGTCCGACATATTCTCTCTAAACTCCTGTCCAATCCTTCCCTCTCAAATCCTGTTAATACTTAACCTGGGGTCAACATTTCTTTGGGTGAAGAACAATGAAAAGGTAATTAGCTAGCTGCCTTTGAGTGCTAAGGGAGTGAAAACTGGTTATGACTCTAACTTGAGACATTCCTAAGAGTATGCCTTTCCTGTATGGTCAAGACTGAAAGAAATTAACGGATGTGGGCTTTTTTCTTGCCTTTAGACTTTATAGATTAGTCATAGGATCTTGTGAAAATTATTCAGTCCAGAAATAAGTGATTAACATTTAACTTCTTTAATGGGCAATTACTCAACAGCTATGCCAGTGGGTAAATATTTACTCATCTTCTATTCCAAGGAGTGAATGTTAACTTGAGTCAAACAGTTACTTGTTTTGGTTCTTTAATAGCAGAAAAGTGAATTTATGTGGCCCTAAGAGTTCCAATTTCCTACCAAATAAGAACTGACTGAAGGATGTTCAGAGTCCTGGGCTGGAGTGAAATTATAGATAATATGCTTACCTACTCCCTCCCTCCAAAAAAAAAATGAATTTTTTTATACTCACCACTATTTATTGAAATCTGGTAGCTCCAAATCTCACAAAGTCAAACAAATTCACTCAAGTTTTCAGTCTGTAGGTCTGTGACAGCCTCTGTTTACCACAAAACAGCCTGTATCTTGTCATTATGGATGCAAGTCAGGGCAGAGGCAAAGTCTGGATGATGAATGGCTTGTTCCTGGTAATGTAATTGTTCTTCCTTAGAATAGGAAGGATGGCTTGGGAGGACCTCTCTACCATGGAGGGATTTGGCAGCTTCCAATCTCTTTGCTTGTTTGTCTACACTGCAGCCAATGGGACTAATTTAAATATCCCAGACATGCCCAGATGGATACACAGAACACACAGCTCGAAGACTCAGTTATGGTAATAATGGGCACCATTTCTGAAACTTTCTATTCACTTTCAACAAATACATTTTAATCAACAGGCAGAAAACCAAATTAAACGTTGAAACATGAACCAAGGTCAAAGGTTAAGAGTCAGGATATGGGATTTTGGTGCCCATGCTCCAGGTGTGGCCTACCATGCAGAGATGTCAAAGATGATTGCACAGGAACCATTGGGAGAGAGGAATGCGGTGTCCCAGTTTGTAGAAAATTTGAGAGTCTGGAACTTGGTATATTAGTCAGGGTAAAGCTTACCACCTCCAAGTCTCAGGGGCTTCATGCAAATTAACGTTCATTCCTTGTTCATGTGACATTCCAAGCGCGGGAGTGGGGAGGTGAGGGTATGAGGACCTGTGTTCCATGCAGGCATTCAGGCTCCCAAGCTCCTTCCATTTTAGGACTTCCCTGTGCTCTAGGGCCTTCAAGTCCACCTCAGCTACTGCATCCAGACAGCAGACGAGGCAAAGAGAAAGTGTGGAGGATAGCGTGGAGATTTTATGGGCCCACCTATATTCTGGCCAGAACTGTCACGTGGCCCCACTAACATGCAAGGGAGGCTGGAAAATAGTGCCATCTGTGTGTCCAAGGTTTTGGGAAATGTTTTGGTGTAAAATTAGCCAGTCTGTCATACATAGCTTCAGAAACTTAAGACTATCTTAAAAAGAAAACAAGTGGCAGGGGCAGGGACAAGAGGAACACTCTTCTTCAGCAAGCGTTTGGAAGAGAGCTGAAGAAAGAGCAAAGGAAGAGAGCAGGCTAGAAATGACTTAAAAGTTAGCGGGATACTCCTGGAGAGCTGCCAAGTTAGAGGAGATTCACTTCCACTCATAATGGGAGATAAAAATTGTTCTCATTTGGGTTTATTTTTTTTCTAGGCACAAGCGTTAGAGGGTGAGTTAAACTTTCTAAAGCAAAGGATTAGATAAGAGGGAACTCTGCTTTGATTGAGGAGCCAGCTGTGTCAGAAAGTAACAGGGAGAAGAAGAGTGGGTCGAGCCACACCGCGGGTACCTGATTGTGGTGGACTCTGGAGGTTGCCTGTAAAAGGAGACACTCCTCAGGCTCCTCATTCACTAGGGATGTTCAGGGAAGAACAAACTCAATGGAGAAAGGGTGCCCAGAATGCTTGCGGGCTCATTTCTGGGAGGGTAGAACACTCCTGCTTGATTCTCTCTCTTCTCTTTCTTTTCTTTTCCTGTGTATAAATGCAGCACTGTCTTAGTCAGCTCTCTTTGGAGGAGACCTGTGATGGAAGGGAAGGTTCTGACAGGAAGCTAGAGGAAAGGCCAGGGCTCAGGGCTTCCCTACCCAGCAGGTAGCTTCGGGGGCTGTGGCCTGGGATGGCTCCTGACTGGATGGCACTCTCCCTCCCCAGCAATTCCAATAGGCCTTCTTGGGCGGACTCTTTTTGTGGCAGTTCCTGGCAGTCCCAGCTGTGGCTCATTGTCAAGCCTCTGGACCAATGCCCAGGAGCCTGTTGGGAGTCCAGACTCCAAGTCAAGAAGAACAGAATTAACTGGCCAGGAGCCAAGATAATATTTTCCCTCATAAGCAAGAATGCTGCCTAGGAAATAAGTTTAACTCCTTTCTTATTTTCTTAACTCTTCTTTAGTCTCATTTAAAGTAGTTAGTGATCATCAAAAAACATTTTTAAGTGTATCCCCACAAAGAAAACTTTTATTTAACACTTATTTGATGCCTACTCTGTGCCTTACACTAGTGTTGTACAAATATTAACTTATTAGATTGTCATAACAACCCACAACAAAGATACTATTATTATCCCCACTTTACAGGTAAGGACGTACAGGTGACAAAGGTTTCATGGCTTCCCTGGGGTCATGCAGCTTATAGGTGGTAAACCTGGGATTTGAACCAAGGCAATCTAGTTTAGAGTCTATATTCACTATGTTGACCCTTTCTATGTTCTTTCCCCAAAGAAAATGTGGATTTCTTTCATAGAATGGTGTAACATACATTTGGAAAAATGCACAAATCCTAAGTGTACACCTCTTTGAATTTTCACAAACTGGATGCATCCAAGTACTTACCCTCCTAATACACAAAAAAACCCCAAACATCACTGGCCGCAGAAGAATCCCTTCATCTCCCTCCCAACCCCAAGGATAATCCTTATACTGACTTTTCCTGCATGGATTAGTTTGAACTGATTTTTGAACTTGCATAAGTGGAATAATACAGTCTACTTTCTCTTGTGTCTCATTTCTTTCCCTCTACATCATCCTGATTATTGAGTATAATTCAAATTTCTTTCTTTTTGTTGCCATGTATTATTTCATTTTCTGAACATGTCACAAGTGATTTATGAATTCCATTATTGATGGGCATTTTGCTAATATCCACTTTGGAACTTTACAGATAGTGCTGCTATGTACACATCTTTTAGTGAACACATGGACGTACTTCCATTGGGTATATACCCAGAAGCACAAAGCCATAGGGTATACAAATATTCTGCTTTCACAGGCACTGCCAAACAGTTTCCTAGAGTGGGTGTGCCAACTCACAATCCCACCAGCAATGTGCAAGAGTTCTAGTTTTGCTAACATTTGGAATTTTGTCTTTTAATTTATAACCATGCTGGTGGGTGGCAGAAGTTTTTTTTGTTTTTCTTCTATTTTAAGAAAAATATACTTTATTTTTTACAACAGATTTAGATTTACAGAAAAATTCAGATGATAGTAAAGAGAGCTCCCATATACTGCCCACCCAGTTTACCCTGTTAACATCTTACATTAGTATGGTACATTTCTTAACAACTCATGAACCAATACTAGTATATTATCATTCACATAATTATTTTTAAATTGCGAAAAAAAAGAATAACAATGTTAATGTCTTCTATGTAAAATGAGGATTATTAGATAAACAGTTTGCAAGTTACATTATTTAGATAATGGGATGGATTGATGACTCCAGTACAGTTCTTTGCTGGATAAAGTCAAAACCACCAGTTGATGCAGGAAAGTTGTTACCTAGGATAAACCTTTACAATGATCATTCTGTATCAGTGAGCATATGGGGCTCCTGTTTAAATGTCCATTCTTGAGCCCCTCCCCACACTAAGAATCAAAACCTCTGGAGATGCAAACCAAGAATGTGCCTTTTGAACAAGAAGCTTCAGGTGGTTCTAATACATCCTAAAGCCTGATAACCTATGTTGTACACATAGGAAAGCAAGCCCAAAATAAATAATGAATGTAATATTTTAAGTCTAGTGGCATATCATTTTCTGGGCTGGGCAGCTAGTACTAAGACACTGATTTAGTTCTGATTTTAATAATGTTAAGATATATGGACAAAAAGGCAACCTGTCAATACCAGAGTTCTAAGGATGACTCTTGAGTTAGGTTTCCTAAGACTTTGAGTAAAAAAGATTGCATTGGAAAAGTTAAATGATGCTGCTGGTCCCCAGTGGGCAAGAAAGCTTAGTCAGAGAGAAAGGGAGAAAGAGAGAGAGAGAGAGAGAGAGAGAGAGAGAGAGTGTGTGTGTGTGTGTGTGTTGGGGATCGTGGCCCTTTGGCATCTCAAAAGGAACTTGAATGTCAGACAGGGTGTGGAGGACAGCAGGAAGAGATCAGTGTATAAAATATTCCAATGGCAAATTCCAGAAAAGCGTCAGCCACAGCTAAATGGGACAAGGAACAATATACTTTAATTTAAGACGACGTCGTCAATTTAGTGGCATGTTTATTGAAATAGCCTTTTGCATTCTAAAAACAGCACTAGGGTATGGCCCTCTGATTCCCTGCAGGAAACAGTACAAATTCCTAGGAGGGAACAGCAGACTCGAATCTGACTTTAATAACAAAAGACAATTATTTTTAGTATTTTCCAGTAGATCTCAGCTGTCTGGTATTGTCAGGCTCTATTCATGGAGAGGTAGAATTTGGAGAGAGTTAATTTAGTGAATGGTGAGAGAGGGAGGAATGAAGGGAAGGAGGAAACAAACGTAGGGAAAAAAGACAGAAAGGTAGCGGGGTGAGAGGGAAGGAGAGAATGAGAGAGAGGAGAGAATGAGAATATGGGTGGGAGCTTGTGAGCTTTTCCACTCTGATACTATTAACTGGCTTGATGGCCCCCAAGGCAAGGTGCCAGTCATATAATAATAAATGCCAAGATCAAACCTCCAGGAACAAATATAAAGAGACTCTAAAACAAGCAATTTGTCAGAGTGGTTTCGGGGTACAGAGCAGCATAAAGAACTCGGGAGAAAGTAGGTCACCAATAAATTCTCATGGAAACAGCTGGAAAGCCATTATAGGTGACTAATTAAGCATTGTGACTAATTCAGAAGTGGTAAAACCGTAGAAGGAGTGGCGTTGGAGGGGATGGTGGTGACGGGTTATGAAGGAGAGGTAGGGCATGGAATTAATTTTTTAAAAGCTGCTTGGAAAACCCAAACTTGTAGATTCAGCAGGTTTGATGGATGAATATCTGGGTGAGGAAGAGAAATGGACATCGTGTTTCCTGCCAATTATGTTTTGAGAAATCATGGAGAAGCAGGAAGGTTGTCAAATGGAGAGATGACTCTGGAGAGCATTTGTCATTCATAGGAGGTAAAGCACAATCTTGTCAATGACAGGCCAGAAAAAGACCGTTATTTTGTTATCAAAGTAAGGAATAAACATGGAAAGAAAATACTAAAGGATTCTAGGTGTGATGGAACTGTTTATGATGGGCAGTTTCCACATCTTAAGACAAATGGATTTGATGATGGAAAAGAGCCATCATCCTTAAAAAATTACGTAACTATTGGATATGGAAGAAGAACATTATGTCTAGAGCTTTAAAACATGTTTCTATGTTGTCCTAGGAAATCTTGTATGGAAATTCATTCAGATTGGCTTGGATACTAGCAATCTCATGTAGATTTTCAAGTGGCTTAAGGAGTACAGTCCACAAACAATAATTCATAGAAACATTTCAGCCTGGGAGGACTATAACTACTTTTTTTTAAAAAGTTTCCTGTTTATTTGTGCTTCATTTGATCTCACCCTCAGTATTCTGGGAAACACTGTCAGAGTTACTAGCCTCTTTTACATAAAAGGACATATAAACTAAGAGGCATTAAGTCACTGTATAAAGTCACAAAGCTTATTTAGAAGTCCAGATCAAGTTCCCAACTATTGTTATTTAACCTTGAGAGTAGCTTTTCAACACATTCTCTTATAAACTTGACTTTAACATATAAATGTGAGGTGTCAGTGCATGCCAGGAAGAAAAGAGGATTGCAACCAAAGTCCTCCTGTGGAGCTTAGAGCTGTTGACTAAAACAGCAAACAATTCCTCCTTCTAAATAATGCAAGGTAGGATTCTTAAGAAATAATATTGGCGAGATCAGGCATAAGAATTGATCACACACACACACACACACACACACACACACACACACACACACCACCACCAACAACAACAACAACAAGAACAACAAAATCAAACAAAAAACAGAGAACAAAACCTATGTGGCTCTCAAGGCATTCCTTGATGCACTAAGTGATAATCTGAGAAATCACTTTAGAATCTTCCCAGGAAAGCATCCTGAGTGCTTAGAACTGGTAAGGCAGAGAAGAGATGAAGGATCACCCCTTCCATCCACATGGGCCTCTGGTTTTTGGTAGTAACTGACAATGTCTCCTACTATGCCTCAGAAATTGAGTGGGGCAGACTTCCAAGTATGAAAAGGGGAGATTGCTCAACTGGAGGTGGCCCACTATACTGTAGAAAGGAGTGAGTCTCTGGAAGGTGCTGATGAGGCACTACTATAGAAAGGTGGTGTATTTGCTGCAAATGAAAAGGAGATAAATATTCTAGTGAGCTATCTATGACCTTGCATGGAAAACAGTATGGAATAGCCTAGCATGGATGCTGCAAGTGTCCTGCTGCTTTACTAAGCAAGTTAACTTTGATTTTTTTTTCTCTGAGAAAAGTATTTAGGGAAAGAGAAAGGTTCAAAGAAAGAAGACAATGTTTATCTTCTTTTTAAAATATTTTTAAACTTTTATTATACAAATAATAATTGCAGATATATATTGGGCACAAGTACAATTTTTCTCTAAAGACAGGGTCTTGCTCTGTCGCTCAGGCTGAAATGCAGTGGTGTGGTCATAGCTCACTGCAGCTTTTAACTCCTGGGATCAAGTGATCCTCCTGCCTCAGCCTCATGAATAGCTGGGACTACAGGCATGCACCACCATGCCCAGCTAATTTGTAAAATTTTTCTTTTGTAGAGACCAGGTCTTGCTATGTTGACCAGGCTAGTTTCCGACTCTGGCTTCAAGTGATCCTCCCACTTTCACCTTCCAAAGCATTGGAATTACAAGTGTATGCTGCTGCAACCAGCCTACAATTCTTTAAGTGGGGTTTCTTCTGTCTGCGTGTAGGGGGGTCCTTAGAACATGAGGGTACTTGGCAACAACCGAACTGCTGTTAATATGACAAATTTGTTAAACTTTTAATTTCCATTTTTATATGCATTTGTGCACACATTTGTATTTCTTTTCTTTGGAATTTGGCAACAGTGATCTTAGGCTTGGGGGTCTAAATCAAGATAAACCACTTTCCTTCTTTCTGAAGAGTGAATTCAAGAAATATGATGGCCGATAGCCAGAATAGTCTCAGATGAAGCATACTGGCTTCATTTGGAGATACTGAATTGATTCTTGTAACCATTTCAAACCTTTCTCCAAGACATTTCAGAGTTCAGAAAATAGAACAAAAGGAATTTGCTTTTTTTTTTCTCTTTTCAGAATTTACAGCTTCTCACCAATGTCTGCCAAACCTACAATATAGTTACACATTTCTTCATGCATTCACATTCTCATTATTAATGGTTCAAACAAAGAACATAATAAAATACAGTTGTAACTGCCACAAGATGTTTCTGTGACTTCACACCATGGCTCAACATCACCTTAACATTACTGCTTTCATAGCCAAGTCAGTAGGCCTCTTAAGCCTTAAGTCTGACTTACACCCAAAGCTAGAGTGGCAGTAAGAGGTGGGACACATATTTTAATAAGCTACTGAAACTTCTTTTGCCCATAGCATTGGCCCAGGTGTTATTAGCTCAATTTCAATGACCTCTCATAGTCATTGAAAGGAAGACTACAGATTCCTCAAGGGCTATGAGTTTGCCTCTTTGATGACTTATTATCTTTACCCCATATCATACTACTCTGGTACCTTATGAATATCACTTAAACAATATCTGTGTCCTCATAATGAGATATTATTAATATTCTTTGAAATAATAGTGTTAAAATATATCAGTTAATAATAGTGTACAAATATAAGGTATTTTATATAGCACAAATATATGTTAATAAATTATATCTCCAGATAAAAGTAATGGTACATTACTTAAATAAAGTGTTTCCCAAACTGCATGGTTTCCTCAGGATATTAATAGATCTCTCTCTCTCCCCTCCGCCCCCCACACACATATTAATGTGGTCAAAAAAGTTTGAGAAAACTGGATGATTTAAAAATAAAATAGGTTTATTTATTGCAGAACCTATCAAAGCCTTTAATATCCTGAAGTATAACTCTCTCAAAGACGATCAAACATAAAGGGTTTTCAAAAACTCATTGGAAGATACAGTTCTATTACCACATTTGGGACTTGAGTTCCATAAAACACATTTTCAGAGATGCTGTTTTAGAAAGTAACTTCCTGCAACAGCGATCCTTTATAGGGCAGGCAGGCCATGCCTCTAGGAATGAGGAATTTCTGAGACTATTCAGAAGGAAGAAGGGGAGAAGGAATTATTGACCAAGGGTGACAAGGTATCTGAATAATTAAGGTCTTGAGGCCAGGAAATCTTTGAGGACTCTTTGGGGTCACTATCATCAGCATGTAGCATAGGTATTTGATATCTGATTATTGGGTGAATGAATACATGCATGCATGAATGAATGCTTCCTCTAAACTTGAATAAGCCAAGAACTAGCTGGTCCTGATTATCTTTGGACCCAGGGTGATGCAAGAATGTAAAATGCATCCTGATGATTTGGGGTCCCTCACATTAGATAAATGACCAAATCAGATGAAGAAATGTCAAAGCTGGCTCATTTCGGGTGTCCCACAACTGTAGCCCAACCACAATAAAATATTCAAGGGCAATGCAGGTTGGAGCAGGAGGTGCCTGATGCCTCCAAGTTTGACTAGAGAAAGATGAAGGCATATTTGTTTACATTCTGAGGTGGGTTTTAAGGACAGCACCGTGGATATTCTCCTCTGCTCTTACACTGACATAAAGGGGCATCAATTCTCAGATGCAGGTCCTGACAAATCAGTGTGTCCGTTGTAAGTTATGCCTCAAGTGTTTTGTTATTAATGCCAGACATTTGGGAATCTCTTATTTTTAAATATGAATTAGAACAGATTTAAGGCTACAGATAGCTTTACTCTCATTCCCAGCTTGATATGCTTTCTTGAATGAGAGAGAAAACAGCTTGCCTGCCAGGAACTGTACTCACTTAAACCATCAGATAGATGTATCTTATTGGAACAAAAATGATGAGAGTGCTGTAATAGAGGTTGGAGAAATGCGTCTTCCACACAGATGCTAAGCCAGAAACTAGGTAAAGCGCTGGTCCAAAGACCCTTAACTACAAGCCCGTGGGTAGCTTGGTTAACTTGGATTTTCTTCTCTTTCTTTAGGGCTCATAATATTTTCCATGGTGGTGTAAATCTTGATGCTCTCACACCATGGGTCAGCCGCCTCAGCCCCTTTAGCATAGAGGCCCTAAAAGTCTCTTGCCTATTGTCTTTCCTTTATACAATTAGCCCTATCCCTCATTCTAAGCATTCATTGCCATGGAGCACCATTCCTCTTAGGTTTCCACTGGTCGTTCTTTGTTCTCAGCCCTAGGTGGAGGTCCAGCTTCCTTGTATCCACTCCTGTCCCTGCATCCAATGAGCAGAGGCTTGCAGGCCTCCATCTCTGGAAGAGTTTGTCACTGTGAGGAAAGGGTTAATGTAACCTTTCCCCTTCTCTGTAGAAATCTGCCCTTGTATTAACTTTCCAGCTCTGTTGCCCTGGAAACGTGGTGAAGGTGGAATGTCAGCTGTGTTACCAGGCAGTATTGCTTATAGTAGAAATGACCCAATTGTTAAATTGCTTTTATGACACAGGATTGTAAATGAATCTGAATACCTGGTGAAAAACCATAGCTCTGGGATTCCCTGAGTGTGAAATCCTTGGTACGTCCCATATGGGGCCCCTGGAATCTCTAGTTGTTACAAGAGATATTAGCTCCCATGGGGTATGGGGCTTTTAAGCCAAGATGGACCCTATATTCTCTGAAGTGCTTCTTGTCTGTTTGCACCTAAGCTGCCACTTGAGGGTCCAGAGAGGAGGCCCTGGACAGCACATGGGCTCTTGTAAAGACTCCCACAGAGGAGGGATGCCTGAAGCTGTCCTCCTGGCCATGGTGGTTCCTGACAGTTTGTTTCTGAGTAGACTCCCACAAGCAGTGGCCTACAGTGGTCTTATAAGTCAGAGTGTTTTGTTGAACTGAAGGAGGCCACCGGTAGACATGACAGTCACAAGAGGGTAGGCTTGCTCTCCATCCTTGCTGGGGCTGTTGTTGTCCTGCCAAGTTTCCTCACACATGCTGGTCTGGTTCTTCAAATATAAGTTTGCAGGGAGTTGTTTCTCTGTCACTGGAAGATATTCAGAGCCCATTTCCATCAAAAATAACCATGTCGATTTATTGTCTTTGAACAAAAATGACCAGTTGGAGGGGCCAGAAAGGATTTCCATTCCCAATTTTTCTAAAAGTTTTGTGTTTTCTACAGATAGGGTGGTTTGTATTGCTTTTAAATCTCTTAAATACTTGCACTTCCAGAAGCCTCCTAACATATAAGTTTCAGATGGCTGGAGCATATTTTCAGTGTTTTATTTTACTGAGTGTATTCAGCTCTGCCACAATTTGTGGGCTCATTGACACAATTCATACTGAGACTCCTCATATAGTGGGGTGAGCTTGGCAGAAGGAGTTCAATAGCCAACATTTATTGAGCACTTATAACAAACCCAGGTACTGTTCCAAGTGCTTTACATGTATTAACGTGTAAACAACAACAACACTATGAGGTAGGAAATATTATTTATGATCTTTGTTTTAAACATAAGGCTCATGGGGCACAGAGTACATTTAGATGACTTGCCCAAGGCCACATAGCTTGTAAGTGACAGGGACAGTGCTCACATTCAGGGAGTCTGGCTCCAGGACTCAAGTTGCCCCTCTGAGTCTCATAACAAAAGCAAGATCTTGTCCAGCCTCAGGGAGTTGAGAGTTGAGGCTGTTTGAGGGTGTCTTTGGTGGTTCCTGGTATACTTGGTGGATCCAGACAGCGGTTTCCCATTGGACAAGCAAGAAAGTGGAGGATGTTTTTGTTTCCTACCTTGTAGAAGAAAGCAGAGACACTCTACTCCCTTGGGTTACTCATCCAACAGCATTTACCAAGCATCTGCTCTTAAGCACTGTAGTGACTGCCAAAGATACAGCAGTGAACCATAAGTCTGCAACTTCCAGCCCTTGGGGAGGTTCCATTCTAGTGTATGTCCTGGTCAGATTCTCCCATCCACAAAAATGAGGAAGGGGAGAATCGGAGATAGGAAAATAAGTAGAAAATCAAGGAAAGAGGAGGAAGGATAAATGGATCAAGCTTTTCTGTTTCTCCCTCTAGTAAGGAGTTATCTGTTTCCCAGCATGACTCCTTTCCCTACTCCTGTCTCACCCCTTCACGAAATAAAATGGAATCACTGATAACACTGCCTGTTAGAACTTTCTATGATAATGGCAATGTTCTAAATCTGTGCTGCCTAATAGCATAGCCACTAGCCACATTCAAGTGGTATTGAGCATTTGAAATGTGGCTCGTGTGACTGAGTAACCGAATTTTTTATTTTCTTAATTTTAACTAATTAGAATTTAAATATAAATAGCTATATGTGACTAGTGGCTTCTCTAGTTGACAATGCAGCCCTAAAACTTTCCCATCCTGAATATGGCATCAAGACCCCTCTTCCCAGCCTGGTCCACGGTTTGTTTTTGTTTTTGTTTTTTGAGATGGGATCTGGCTCTGTCACCCAGGCTGGCATTCAGTGGCACAATCATAGCTCACTGCAGCTTTCATCTCCTGGGCTCAAGCAATCCTCCTGCTTGTCTCCTGAGTAGCTGGGACTATAGGCATGCTACCATGCCTAGCTAATTTTTTTTTAATAGAGATGGAGTCTCACTATGTTACCCAGGCTGGTCTTGAACTCCTGGGCTTAAGCAACCCTCCCACCTCCGCCTCCCAAAGTCTTTGGGAGCCACCATGCCTGGCCAGCTCCAGGTTATTTCAATAAATTCCTAAATTACACTGGGAAAAGTTTAAAGAGACGACTAGAGCTGTAGCTTTCAAATGTGCATTGTTGGATTAAAACTTAAATCTACAAATATGGGCTGCAAAACTCCAAATCCAGTCTTTCTCTTCAGAGTTGAATTTCCATCCACTGCCATTTCCTTTGAACACATTTCCAGGTAGCTAAGTAAAACAAGAGATGCTCAAAAATTGTTTTTGTTCAAAAAGGCAAGTAGGAGGTAAGAGAAAGGGCAGGAGGGGAGTGAAAGAAAGACTGATATTGTAGCATCCTACCAATCTTTGTTTCTAAATCTCAGCAGCCCTGAAAGAGAACATTAAGATATCTTTTACTCTCAGGCCTGGATTCCCAGGGAGAGGGAGCCATAAATGAAAGCCTGCTTTGTGTGGTTATACTATGACTGCAGAAACAATGAAAAGAGTTTTTTTTTTTGACATAAGTTTGTGTGTGTGTTAAAGCCATTGTCTCTACAAAGCAATCTCACAATTAGCTACTGTTCACCTTCTTGGCTCCAGTCTTTCTAAAAATAATTATGATAGTAACTTTTTAAAAACCTGCTATCTATACTCAGGGCAATTTCTTGGATCCTGGAGGATTTAACCAACAGTACTCACAGCCTCAGGCCCTAGCTGACCTAATCGGCTTGAAACTTGAGCAGTTTTTAAAGACTGAATCAGATATAGAACACCCTTCACTGAAATCCTGGCTGTTAGGATTTAGGCCAAGTTTGAGCTTTGGTTGGAATACACCAGCCCAGGCAAGAATCCATTTGATTGGTCGGTGCTCAGACCATACAGTTGTGAAATATTTTGAGTATCACCCCTGGATATCGTGGCTGTGCCAAGCCTACAAGAAATGAAATGATTGCAGTGGGAAGGCACTGAGCCACCCCAACAATGATTTATTTAATGCAAAATTGAGTCAGACAGCCAGAGAGACAGGTGTGCAAATAAATAATTACCTTGTGGAAAAACTTGAGCCAAAGCTAAAGTAGAAGTGTTTATAAAAAGCGGTGGGAAGCCAGAGGAGGAAGACATTGTTTTGACCTGGGGTATCAGAGAAGTTTGAAGGAGAAAGTGATATTTAATCTGGGTTCTGAAGGATGAGTAGGAGCTCACCAGGACACAGGGCATTCAAGCAGTGGGAACAATGTTTGAAACACCAAGGAGAGGAATCACAAGTGCCTTGTGTTTGAGCATAGCATTCGGGTGGTGGTGGTTGTTAGGGTGGGAAGTCCAACTAGAGATAAAGTGGAGGACCTTTGTTGGTGTCATATTCTGAAGTGCTTCCAATGCCATGGCAGAAATTGACTTAATCCTATAAATAATAGGGAGCCAAGACACTTTATGTTAGCATGTTGAGAGATTGTGGGGTTTGATTTGGAGGAAGACATTTACAGTCATGTGACAGCATCACCAGAGGAGAGAAATGGGTTAGTGTCACAGAAACTAGCAAGGACATGAGAGTTAAGGGGACCATTGGTCTATGGCAATAGCTGAGGTGATGGGAAGTAAGGAGCGGCTGGAGTTGAGTGCCACTGAGACATAGTATCAGCAGCTATTGGTTACTGGATTTGGAAGATAGGAAACAGGTGAAGATGGTTTGAGGACTCTAGCTTGGTGGGCCTGGTGAACATGGACATTTTTAACTAAGATGCAGCAGCCTTGGGTAGAAATGGGATGTTCAGCTTTGGACAGGAAACTTTTGAGGTGCTTGGTCCAGGAAGCAATCGGAAGTCCATCAGCATGTTATCCTAGCCCTACAGTTGAGCATGAAGGCTTTTCTTTTTCAATTCTTTCTGAGTTGTTAATGATCTGTTATATTCAATTGGCTTTCCTTATTTGTTACACAATTGAATAGTCAAGGTTCCCTGGTGACTGCACAGTTTCTACAGAAGAAGTACTTAAAGATGACCACCTGACTGGAAGGAGACTTCTCTTGAAGCTGTATTGCATAGGAAGCATATTGCTTTTAACTGAATTGTGTATTATGGGTCTATAAAAATAGGACAAGAAAAAGAACTAATATCAAATAAATCACTCTAGGAATATTACCAAAACATAATTCTTTACCTCTCACATGGGTAGTATAATCAGTTGCCTGGGACTGATCAACACAAAATAAAACAAAACAAATATAATATGAAAATGTGCAACTGCATATTTTGCTGTCATTATATGACATTATTTAAGTATCATTAAGAGATACTTAAATGGTTTTATAGAGGCAGAATACTTATTTGTTCATTGGCGGTGGATTTCAGTGGGAATTTGATGAATATTTGGAGGGGCTAACAACCCTCCAAGTCATCCTTTAGTGCTGCCATTGTGAAGACTTAATTCCAATACATCAAGCTGAACAGTTTTTCTTCTAATGTCCAGATCTATCACCTTGTGGCCACATTGCTTCTTGAAGATCCTGTTTCAACTACAGAGATTGAGCTACTGGAGCTTTGCTTGTTTCTACTGGATTGAATCCTTCATCTATTGAACTGTTTCTCTCATGAATCATTCACAGGATATAGCCAAAGGAATGTAACTTTGTCCCCCTTTATTAAGGCTTTTATTTCTCCTTGTCTGGGCGGCGATAACACTTGCCTCTCCAAAGACTGTGAGAAGTCATTGTATGCAGTGAATTTAGATACCTTCCTAGGTCTGTGATCCGCAAACTTCACTCCATGTAATCACATAGATCTCTAACCACTACTCATGTATGAACCTTGGTGAAGTCTGCTAAAGATTACAGCAGATATGCCCATTTAGAAACTTTTACTGGCTACTGTTTTGTTTTAGGATGGCTGGCGGGACCACAAATTGAGCTTAAGATGAATCTTGAAACCCTTTAGCCATGCCCCACATTTGATTAGAATCAGTCAACTCCTTTGAAAGTTATCATGAAACAAATAGGCAGATAAAAGCAAAATGCTGAGTAGCCGAGGTGAAACAGACCCCTTGTTTTGGTTGGTTATTTGATCTCAACCCATATCCTGTCATTAGGCACACTGTCAGATTTAAGAACTAATTCCAGACTTTCATTTATATGAGGGAAGCCAGTGAACACAATAAGAGGGGAGGGGAAAACCCACATGGTTCATTGCAGCCATGCCTACCCTCCGCTTTCCTTTTCCTTGTTCCGGAGGCACCTTTCCTGCATTCAGGCTCAAGGCTGTGCCTGTACATATGGACCTAGATCAGCAGACAAAATATACTCTTAGCTAGTTGAAGGCTTTTAGCCCTCTCCCTACTGAAACATAACATGTGATTTTCTGGTTTAAAAACAAAGTTAAGGGGGAGAACTATCAAAAGGAAAGAAACATTTTGAAAAGTTTTTCTTTTTTTTTTTTGAATAGAAACTTGTCTGTTTCATAATAAAGTTGGCTTAGCAATGTTAGTTCCATTTAAATTCTCATCAACAGGTAGGTTAGGGAAGACTATAGGGCAAAATTCTCAAACTTTCAGTATTTTCAGCCGACAAACAAGAACCAAATTATCCACACTCGGGTACTCAGAGAATAGATGAGGGAATCTCCTTGGGAGTGAAAGCCAAGGGTCTTCAAATCCATACTACTAAGGAGGGAACCTTGTAAAATTTGTGTTTTCAGGGTGTGTAGCGAACTGCCATGGAAGCCAGGATGTCAGTGTTGGTTGCTGTTTGGATCTTGTGCATTTGAAGGAACAAGAATTTTTGGTGCTTTTGGTAAAGAACATTTGGTAAAGCACAAATGCCTGGTTAGTCAATGAGATTGAGTAGTAAAATGCATTACTGCACCTCGCCCCCTCCCCACACAACAAGTTTCTTCTAGGATTGCCCCTCGTACCCCCAGCATGTTATTATGAAAAGTTTTGAATGGCACAGTTTTCCCCCAAAAGTACCAAACATCACCAAACTGGAACAAGTAATAGGAATTCGAATTAGGTAGATTCAGACACCAAATTTACTTTGCATATTTCCTCATGACTTCTTTTTTTGGGGGGGGGGCTGAGTTACACATTGTGAAAATGTGGCTGTTCATCTTGCTGAAATAGACAGAAACGTTCTTCTGGCACTTTGAGTACCTCAAGTTTGAAATTGCTAGTCTTCTCTTTCTTGTCTCTTTCCCCTAGTGCCGTCAGTCATCACCCCACACTCCCACTTTCAAGACCCCCTAGTCTCAGGGGCATCTTTGGTGTTCCTTGTCCTTTGCTTCTCCAGGTCCAGCTGGGTGACAGGCCTCCCAGCTGTCTTTGTTTCTTTCTGATTGTCACTGCCCTACCGCCCCCAAACTTGTTGAGCATTTTTTTATGCCAGACCCCATGCAAAGCACTTTCTACACATTATCACATTTAATTCTTATAGTAGTCCTATGAGGAAGGTAATCCTATGAGGATTCATGTTGCACCTGGGAAAATAGATTCACACTTTTGCCCTGATTGCTGCCCTGTTTACTGCACTCTGGAAATGCCTTGGATCTTCCAATGTCTGGTCCATTGTTTCCCATGCTTTCTATGCCTTTCCTGTCTCTCTGTCCATCCAAACTCTGCTTATTTCACCAGGCCCCATTCTGGCTTCCACAGCAGGAAGTGATCGTTCCTTAAATCAGAGCTCTCACCACCTATATCACTCTCTTGGTCATCCTCACACACAGCCTTGCAAGGCATTTATCCCCCATGTGCAAGTCTTATCTTCCAAACTAGATTGCGTCCCCTCAGCTGACTGTGTGTGATAGGTATGCTGTATAGATGCATAGACTGATCATTTTTCAAAAGTAATTGCTGTTTTCATCACTTCTTCAACACATCTCATAGTCATGATGCAGTAATGATATTGAATAAAAAAGTAATGGTGCTAAGGCTGGGCGCAGTGGCTCAAGCCTGTAATCCCAGCACTTTGGGAGGCTGAGTCAGGGGGATCACTTGAGGTCAGGAGTTCGAGATCAGCCTGGCCAACATGGTGAAACCTGATCTCTACTAAAAATACAAAAATCAGCCAGATGTGGTGGCAGGTGCCTGTAATCCCAGCTACTCGGGGGGCTGAGGCAGGAAAATTGCTTGAACCCTGGAGGCAGAGGTTGCAGTGAGCTGAGATTGTACCATTGGTCTTAAGGGTAGTGTCCCAGTGTTTCCAAGTGCCAGGGTCAAGATCCAAATGGCCACTTGTACTACAAGAACAGCCCCCTCTCTCTAGATTCAGTGTATTGGCAGAGCCTAACTTCATTTCCCTGAGACCTTCTACTTGTTCTAATCATCATAATCTTTAGAACAAGAGCACTTTCCTTCTGACTGCCTGTGATGAAAGCAGCATTATCTGCTTCCCTTCTTAGAGCTTGAGAAACTGAGTTTCTGAAGACACATCTAATGGTAACACTGGAGGAAAACCCATCCCTGGCATCTGAATTCAATCCAGGTTCATGTTTAGAGCACAAATCCCACTTCTGTCCTTGTAACTTCTCATAAGAGAATGACCCTTCCCCTCCACGGTGCATGCATTCCATTCAGTTCCTCTTAAGGTGACCTTTTAAAGAAATATTTTAAATATACTGTGGCAGTGGGATAAATACTGAAGAGTGCAGTTAAGCACAACAGATTTGAACTTCAGATAATGGTCAGCAAGATCATTCTGACCGGTGGTTCTATTGAGGATGACAAAAAATGATGGAAAAATATAAAGAAGCTACAGATCTGTCTGAAATGGAATGAATTAATGGGTTTGTGGTTAATCTGCTATCAGACCCATTTTGCTCCATATGCACTTTCTTCTGGGGGCGGGAACAGGGGCATAGTGTTTGGTTTGTTCTTGTGAGATTGAAAGAGACACCTGGTATCACTTAGTATCAGTTGGACTGGGGATATGGTGTTGAAGTGCTGAACGTCCTCCAGAAGAAGGTCTGCATTGTTGGGAAGTAATACAGGGAGAGAGAGAGGATGAGTGATAGCTATAAGCAGTGGCCCTCACTTTTCAGAGGTGTGGAGCTGTTGAGAGAACAAATAATCACATCTCAAAGACTTTGAAGCTCCCCACATGGTCAGCAGACAAGGGGCCACGGGGCTCAGCCATAAATGCTGGAATTAGTTCTGAGAGCAGAAGGAAGGATTTGCCTTTGCTTGAAGCCAAAACCAATCTGAAACCACAGAACCTCAGCCTGAGGGCTAGGGCTAGGCAGAAAGCTTGCTTTTGAAACCTGAGCTCGCCTTGCTACGGTGGTGGGGTGGGGGTGTTGGTGTATGTTCCACTTGTACAAGCAAACCCTGTCATAATTTTGACCCTGAAAAAATTACATAATCCTTTCATCACAGCGGGTTACATTTTCCAAGGGCAGAGCTTTGACTTACAACTGATTATAGGTATATTGTTAGGACTCCAGCGCCCACACTTGTTATGTGTTTGTTTCATTTCCAGTGTTTCATGTATTAAGTGTCGACAATCTACACTCATGCTACCTCAGGTTTGAAAATTAACTCAGGAACACAAAATGAAGACATTTTTCCCTCTTGGCAATTTCCCATCTTCATTGTGTCATAAAGGTTTTTGCTAACAGCCAAGTACAGCACTAAGCATTAGGTGGGTCTGTGGGCCTGAGGTCTGTTATCTGTGTCTTGTGTTAATCCAGGCTTTCTTCCAAAGAGTTTGCAATGCAATGCTTTTTTTCAGACATCATATCATGTCACATCTCTTCTTCCTCCTGTGTTCCCTAATCTCACTTAATAGCAACACCATGAGCTTCTTTCCCTCTTCCCTTACTTCCCTGATAGCTTAATATTCCTCCACTATGCCTTTTGCCTCTTCCGTCTCTTTCTCCTTTTTTCTTTCCCTGTCCCAGGGCAGGCTCTTGCCATAGCTAGCTAGCTAGATAGATAGATATACAGAGTCTCACTCTGTTGCCCAGGATGAGGTGCAATGGCACACTCATGGCTCACTGCAGCATCAATCTTATGGGCTCAAATGATCCTCCCACCTCAGCCTTCTGAGTAGCTGGGACTACAGGTGTGCAACACCATGCCTGGTTAATTATTATTTTTTTTTTTTTGTAGAGACAAAGTTTCTCCATGTTGTTCAGGCTGGTCTCCAACTCCTGGACTCGAGTATTCCTCCCACCTCAGCCTCCCAAAGTGCTGCAATTACAGGTGTGAGCCACTGCAGCTGGCCAAGCTCTTGCTGTTTCTTGCTTGGAGTATTGCCATGATCTCCATGAGCCCATCACTCCCCTCCTCCAAAACCACACTAGTCTCAACTGATTCACTTGGTATTTGGCCCCTTTGGACTTTTCCAACCCCATCTGTCAGGACCTCTCTCCCTTTTCCCTGACACCATTCCCTGAACACACTATCCATTTACATGCATTCCTTGGCTCAGGCTGTTTCCATCATCTGCAATGCCCCCTCTCACTCCCCCACTGACAACATCCCACTTGCCTATCACAGTTCATCTTAAGTGTTACTGCATGGAAAGCCCACCTTGATTGATATCTATGGGCAGAATGCATCACTCTTCACCCTTGTGCTCTGGGAACCCTTTATTGTGAGCTCAATTTCAGCATTTAGTTCAGTCTATCTTTAAAAAGTGCCTAATTACATGCTTGAAAACAACCAGATTGCAAGCCCCTTGAGCTCAGGGATGATGTCTCATTTGTCTCTGTGGCCTGGCCCTAATGACAGCCCGGTAAATGAACTGAATGAGCAATATCCCTGTATTGAAGGTAAAGAGATTAACATTTGCTACTGTAAGTGTGGCTAAAGAGATTCATTTGTCCAAGGTCCTTCAAAGAGCAAGTCAAGACAAGACACTGTCACGTCTGTCATAATCCCCAGTTGACTGGATGGTGCCACCTCTTCAGAGATCTTGGCACTAGATTTTTGGTTGCCATTTGTTATTTTATATATTGAGTGGGTATGTGTGTATGTGCAACTGTGGCAAGAACCTGGCTGGGCAGGTAGATGACATCTGCTTGTGCAGATCTCTTTTTTATTCTTGAATAGAGTTGTCCCTTAGAAATACAATATAAAACACAGGTGTCATTTAAAAATTTCTAATAATCAAATTACAAAAGTAAAAAGAAGCAGGTGATGTTAGTTTTGATTATGTGTTTTATTTAGCCCCAAATGTCCAGACAGTTACCATTTCAAAATGCAATCAATATTTTACAATTATTAATGTGATGTTTCATTCTTTTGTATTCTCTTCAAAATCCCATATGCATTGCACATGTACACTGCATTTTAATTAAGATGCCTAATTTTCATCAGAAATACTTGACCTGTATTTAGATTTCATAAAATTTACAGTTGAAAAAGTAGATACACATATCCAAGTTCTTCCAAATGTATTTAAAATTTTCCCAATAACTAAATTCAATATCAGCTCCTACATTTACATTTAAATTAATTAAAATTAAACAAAATTTTAAAATTACATTCTTTAGACACACTAGCCTTGTTTCAAATGCCCAATAGCTACATGTAACTAGTGGCAATTGTTTCAGGGTATACAGTCCTAGGGCACAAAGATTTCTAAGCATCATTTAGCTCATTCCTCTGTCCTCACAATTTAATCATAAAAGAAAAAAAAAGTATAACAGGGAAAGTTATTAGAGACCTTCGATTAGCCAGCTGCCTTTTCTCCCCAGCCTTCCATCAGCTTCGTGAAACTGGGGCCTACTGCTGGCTTCCCGGGGCTGCCGTGAAAGGTAATAGGATTCTGTTGACAAAGCACTTGAAAATCCAGGGATGAAATGACCTGTGTAATTCCCAGGTTTGTTGGCCAGGCTAGGCTGTGAATTGGGGTCTGCATCTATATTGCAGCTGCCTCCACACAACCACACTGATCTGTGCTTCCTTCTGCAGCCAAGGTCTACACCAGCATCTCACAGAACATGAGTCAACTGCATGTTTTATCATCCACAGCACTGGGATGCCATGGTTTTAGATGCTCATGGCTTTGATCAGATTAGAACATATTTGAAGTTTCAGTGCTTAACTGCTTTTGGGTGATCAAATATGTGGAAAACATCTTTCTCAGCCAAAGAGCATATTTTCCAAATCCAAAAGAATTGAATATATTTTCCCCTTCCTTCAAGTTTCCCATTGAATGGCACCCCAGAGACCAATTTAAAGCTTGAAAAGTTTAGACCAAAAATGTTCTGGAACAAATGAAAATGAGATGTGTCACCTAAGCCAGTATCCAGTCCGTGTCTCATGCAAAACTGTGAAAGCACTTGGTATTATTTATTTATAATAGGAAACCGGGGTTAGGAATTGATTTCCCCAGAATGCTGCAAGGGCGAGGCATGGGGCCTTGTGGCTGGCTCTCATGTGAGATTTGAGACCTAAGGGGAAACTGAAATGACTCTAGACCCTTAAGGGTTTTGAAACAGGTGCAGTCTTTCTTCTTTCCCTCTGGGAAGCATGCTGTCCACAGTTGGATGAATGCTTCAGCAGCAGTTCACTGAGCTATTGGATGAAAATGGCAAATTTCTCCCCAAATGAGCTTATTATCTGCTGCTGTTGGGTGCAAGGCATCCCTCAGCTATGGCGGGAATTACAGCTTCCATCTGTTCCCTAATGTGAAAAATGTGTGCAGGCCTCTGTGCTACCAAGCTACATGAACTTTAGACATTCAGATCTGCTGACACATTTGGGTCGCGGCCTCAGAATGGCTTTTGTCAATTATTTCATTACATATCCAAATAACCATCCTGAGGGTGGTCTGGATTTGTGATCTGTGACAGTGTGGTGCTGACATATTTCTTGCCCTTGGAACTATCTGTTTTTTGGCTTTGTTTAGGGATTGATGATATATAAGTACTCAGTATATTTAATCATTATTACTTTTGAAGTTAGCACAGTACCACCATTATGAAAAATTCTTGAGTACAGTTACAGCCAAATCCACATCATTAATTCTTGGCTTCTTCCCAAAATCTCCAGTCTTTCACCTTGCTCCATTATATTGTTCAGACAAATCAAATAATGCTTTGTGCTTAGAGAGCAACTTCCATCAGAAAATTGTAAGACCCTCTGCAAATTTTTATTTCTCTAAGTACAAATAAATATCTTCAGAGAGCCGTGCATATTTAAGCATGTTTATTTGTGCTGGGTTTTTTCAATGGACAAGAAAAATTATGGCTTTCTGTGTGCTCACTTTGGAATAGAGACATGCAATGTACAGACTTAAATTTTACTTGACATATTTAATAAATATCCCTTGAGTAAGTGATTAGGTACAGAGTCATATAGGTTCTTGAGAATATGGCCATGCATTAGTTTCTTCTACTAATTTTATATACTTGAACATTGTGAGAGTTACATCTAGTGCATTAGGTGGAGAATTTGTTTCTATCAATTAATAATTGCTTCTGATTTTCACCTGGAGGAGGAAATGTTTTGACTAAGTAAGCAGGATTAACTCACCAATTGAAAATTACAGTCTGTTATTTAAGACTTAACTTGAAGTTTAATTGTGGTTGAGTGGTCTAATGGGTGGTTAATTAGTTTACTCAATACCACAGATCTGTGTTCACAAACTGATCTATTCTGTATTTTATCACACTATTAGGTGTCTTTATGGCAGAGAAAATGCTAGATATTTACCCAACCCTATTTTCTTTTTTTTTCTAGACACACAGAGAGACTACATTTCCCAGCATTTGTTGAAGTTAGTTAGATAGAACCCTGTGACTGAGTTATGACAAATGAGATGTGAGCAGAAGTAATGGAGTCCACTTTCAGCCCTGGCCTTAAATTTTTCCTTTTTAGTTCTCCAAACAGTCTCTCCTTATTGGCCTGTTAGCTAGATTCAGAGAATCTGGTGAAGCACACTAGGCCTGTGGGAGATGGTGGGGCCAAAAGATAGAAGGAGACTGGTTCCCTGAGTGACTGCATGGAGCAGAGCATCTCAGCTGAACTGTGTGTGTGCTCAGCTCCAGTGTGACAGAAGCAGGAAACTGACCTCTGTTATCTAAAAGCAGTGAAATTTGGGAATTGTTACATAAGTTAGCCTACCCTAACTAATCTTGTAGATGTGGCAGAGAATCAGTACTCTCCTCATACACATCCTACAAGTTTCAGAGGGGCACGTAGAACACACTTCTCTGTAATTCACATTGAACAGTAGGTCGTGAAAATGCATAACCAATGAGCCATGTGGCTCTTTGATCACCATGTCCAATTAAGCCACATGGTTATGTGATTTTCTGGTTTGAGTCAGCCTTTTATCTGGGGCAGATGCAACTGTGGATGGTTTCTTGTAGTAAAAACTGATCGTTTCAGTAAGTGGCTTCTCCAGAGGATGAGGGGGAAGGCACAGAAATTCATGTGAATTACCAAAGACTTCAGGCTTTAGCTTCACTTTTTTTTTTCTCTGAGAAACTTTTCCTAACCCCACCTATGTCTGGGTTGCTTGCCTCCCATGCCTCCAACCCATGTTCTTGCCACTGCCCATGCACCTACAGTGACTTCTTATCTTACTGGCTGGTAATGTCTAGCTCTTGATCTCGACTCTCTTTCTTTGTAGACCATATGTCTCAGAGGGTAGAGGACATTTAAACTTGGCTCACTGTTGTGTCTCCAGCATTCTGCCCAGTGCCTGACACATACACGTTGTTGACTAAGTGATTAAAGGAAATGAATGAATGACAATGGGATTTTAGTTACGAATCGTGAGCAATAGCTGCTCCTCAGACCATTTAAGTAAGGCAGTCTGAATTTTTTCCCCTGCCTAACAAAAGGAAATATAAGAAGGGAAACTGATATTCATTTTTAATCAACAGTCAAAACACAAATCAGAATTAGAAACAAGGGCAGAATCTTATTTTCAGGTTTTGGTTTATTAGCCCATGTGAGCTTTTAAGACTTGGAACTCAACTAATTGGTAGCCCAAATTCCTAACAAAAACATTTGAGAGCAAAAAAACAAGTAGAAGTTAAATCCAGATCATTTGTTTATAGCCCAAGACAGATCTTGATGTTTTACTCTTTTGTGCATTCATTTGCCAAACATTTAATGAGCCTCTTCTATGGCAGAGACTGTTTCTAGGTACTGGGACACAGTAGTGCACAAGACATAAAGGACCAGCTCTCAAGGAGGTGACAGTTAAGTGGTGGACAGACTGACAATAAGCAATCAAGAAAATGTCAGATGGGATAAAGTTCCCTGAAAAAAAAAATGGAACAGATTGATGTGATGGAAAGTGCCTGGGTCCTGAAGATTCCATAGTCAGGAAGGCATCTGGGGAGAGGGTATTCCCATGACATAGACATTGAAGCCTGAATGACAAAAAGTAGTCAGCCATATAGAAATCTGGGAGGAGAACATTCTGAGCAAAGGAGTATACCTGGATTTCTCCGCTCCTGAGATGAGAGAAAGTGGCCTGTCCAGGAATGGGACTGTCTTGAGTGGTGGGAGCAAAGAGTATATTGGGTGGGGAGGGGAAAAGTGGAGGGTTGAAGGAAGGAGTTGGGGTGAGAAAGAGACAGAAGATTGTTTATGGAAAGCCTTGTTTGCTCTGTTTCCAGAGTCTGGATTTAAGCCAGAGAGCAGTGGGTAGCCATGAGAGAGATTTTAAGCAGAGGAGACGAATGAGCTGCCCTGCACTGTAGGAAGAACACTCTGCTGCTCTGTAAAGAAATCACCCCAACCGAGGCCCCAAATGAAGGCCTGATTAGAGGAAAGGTCAGGAGGTGTGAAAAGCAGCAACCAGGTTTGGAACTGCTTGGGAGGTAGAATTTAGGGCCCTTGGAAGTAGACTGGACCTGGGGTTTGGGGCAGAGGACAGAGTCCTGGGCAATGCCCAGGTTCCTGGCTTGGGTGTTGGACATAGAGGTTAAGGGTGTCCACCTCTGAGACAGGAAGCTCCAAGGAAGAGTGAGTGTGCAGGGGATGCTGAGGAGTTGGTTCTGGCCTTGGCCAATCTGGGGTACCCATGGCATTGCCTACAGGGACCCTACAAGAGGCATTTAATATGTGGCTAGGCCAAGAAAAAAGAGGTAGGCATTCTGGGTAAACAACCAGGTGCAAATACAGAGGAATAACACAAGGAACGGCAGGATGAGGTCAGATTCTGAACATTTAACCATTTGATTTTATGTGACATTTATTTTTGCTTCCTTGCCCATCTCCTCAAGATGGCGAATAATCATTTCTCCCTCTCCAACCTAGTTTGCTGCAATCTTGGCTTTCCCTGGTCTCCTTTCTGCTTCTACCCATTAGCTTTTATCTTCAGAGATCTTCCCCTTCCCAAAACATGGTCTTGTTATTGCTTTGGTTCTTTCTCTGGGGCTCGAGGAAATGAGCCCCCCAGATGGTGACTCATTCCCTGAACATTAGTAATGAGCAGGCTGCCACTGGAGCTTGTGTGCAAGCCTGGGTTTGTGCCCTAGCTCTGCCGTTCCCTAGCAGTGCAGTTCAGGCCTCCTTGTCCTCATCTGTAAAATGAGGGGATTGGACTGAAGAGTACTTTGAGCTTTAACGTTTTCTAATTCTAAGTTGTCTCAGTCCTCAGGGTGAAGTGAATGGCCGCTTCTGAATTGGCAATAGGAGCTAGTGTAATAGCCATCAGTACCTGAGAGAGAATAGCTTTTGTTTGTGTGTGCAAGGCCCTGAGGAGGCTGGGTGGGCTGCAGCTGCTCAGCTTCAATTAAAAACATACACAAAACTCCTGCTTTGTTTCAGTTTCAAACCTTGACCATCTGACTTGAGTGCATCTGAATTCCTAAGGCTCCAGTGTAGGTGTGGGGAGGAACTACTCCACAGGCTTCATTCACCCCTTTGCTTTCCAAATTTCATTTACTGAAGGAAGGAGAGATTTCAAAGACTTGGAGATACAAGGAAAGAATGTACCTTAGCTTTAAAAGTCATTGGCAAGCAGCTTCCCACGCCCATTTATCCATCCACAGTCAAGTGCGTCCTAAATGCCAACACGGGCTTGTGAGCCTAGTATTTGCGCAGGCATTTCTAAGTGGCTTAAGAGAAAAAATGAGTCTGTCAGTTATGAAGATAGTCTGCCAACTGCCTGTGGTGGTCCTGAAGCAACCTCACTTCCTCCAGCAAAGGCAGGAGTCCTGATGGCTAAACAAAATCATGTTTTGGAACCTCGGGCAGCTGTCCTGTCACTTCAGGGTGTGATGTGTGCACAGGCCCTAGGTCCTGAGGCTGCATATGTACCTGCTTGGGGCAGGAATAAGTTGATAGCTTGCAGGCTGTTGGGGTATACCCAGTAAGCAAGCCATGATTAGAAGTGAGTTGCAATTCCACTGAGTGTGGTGATGGCCTGGCTAGCAGGGCATGGAGCAGGATCCTGGGCAGATGCAGGATGATGGGTGCTGCAGGCCAGTGGAGCAACCATTTAGGGACCTGCAATCAGGCATGGTCTGAGAGTTCTAGCAGTCAGTAATATCAGAGCTAGAGGCAAGGCGCATGGGAGGGCTCCATGGGCGGGCCCATGCCTAGACAGAGAGGGGTTTCTCAGTGACCTCGTTTTTTTTTTTTTTTTCCAGATAGGTTCTTGTTCTGTCACCCAGGCTGGAGAGCAATGGTGTGATCATAGCTCACTGCAGCTTCATCCTTCAGAGCTCAAGTGATCCTCCCACCTCAATCTCCCGAACAGCTGGTACTACAGGCATGCACCACTATGCCCTCTTTTAATTTTTGTATAATAGAAACGAGGGGTCTCCCTGTGTTGCCCTGGCTGATCTCAAACTCCTAGGCTCAAGGGATTCTTCTGCCTTGGCCTCCCAAAGTGCTGGGATTATAGGCACAAGCCACTGTGGCCAGCCCTCAATGACCTCTTTGATGTCCCCTGAAAAGTGTTGTTGGCTCTCCAGGCAGGGAGAAGGGAATTAACATGAGGCAGAGGCAGCTACTGCTTACCAATATATATGTTCTTCTCTTCTTCCTGGACACATGGCCAGGAAGACTAAATTTCCCAGCCTCCCTTGTGGTGGTAGAGTCATGCTAGACAGCGAAGCCCAGGTTCTTTCTCCTCCTTTCATTGGTATATGTCTGTGGGAGTGGTGATGGGGGTGGGGGAAGGTGGAACTGAGGCTAGACTAGGAGATGTAGCTGGTTCCTGATGAAGGTTGGGGTGAAGTGCTCAGTCTTCAGAGGTCTTCACAATCTACCCCAGAGACCTGAGTAAACCACAGGATATAGGTATGAGTCTCAGCAGACAGGAAACTAGAGTATTGGAAGTCATAGAGATGGCAAAAAGTGATCTCTTGACTGGAAAAATGTTCCCAGGGGCCTGCTGCTAAGGTCACATTCATGTCCCCTACATAGTGGTGCCCTGACCTCTCAGTCTCTCCTCACTGTCTCCCTCAGTGGAAGAATGGAATATAACCTGACATACCCCCATCTTCCATGATTTTCTTCCCCATGCCAGCACCTCTCCTTGTCCCCTGTAGCTGCACCCTGGGCTTTCACTACCAGTGTAGCCTGCGGGGTCTGCATAGCACAATATCTTATATGACATCTGGAATTATCATTGGAGTTGTAGGTCTCAAGCTCAACTGCCTTCAAGGCCAGGCAGCCAGCTTCAACACGGGACAGAGTTGGTATAGCATACTAAGGAGTAGTGGGGACTGAGATGCTGCGTGTGTTCTAAGCAAATAAAGGCATTCAAAATCAATTTAAAACTATGTCATTGTACTGTTCAAGCAGGATAGCTCCTCACAAACTTCCCACCTCCAAATGAAATATTCTACTATTATTTATTTCTCACAAGGACTAATGAAAGGGCAAAACTATAAGCCATGTCTGAAAATTCTGTTTTAGCCTTTTCTATGCCTAGCAGAGCATGGTGTAAAAATAATAATTAGTATTTAATTTTTTTTATCTTTTGAGTGATGTCTAACATACATACAGAAAAGCATCCGAATCATACAATCCAGGGAATTATTACAAAATGAGCACACTCCTGTACTGACTACTAGGTTAAGACCTAAAACATTATTAGCTTCCCAGGATACTCCATGAGCTCTTCTTCCTCCCCAAAGGAAATCACTGTCTTGATTTCTAACACCATAGATTTGCTTTGCCCGATTTTTAACTTTATAAAAATGGAATCATACAACATGTACTCTTGTGTCTAGCTTCTTTTACTCAACATTATATCTGAGATTCACCTATATTGCATGTAACAGTGGCTTGTTCATTCTCCTTGCTGTATAGTATTCCATGGTATGAAACATTAGAATTTCTCTATCCATTCTACTATTAATTAGCATTTGGTTATTTGTGGTTTTGGGACTCTCACTAATAGTCCTGCAGCAGGAGAGAAAGCCCTCAGGCAGAACAACAGAGAGAACTGGGTGTTTGTGGTGGGAAATGGTCACAGTAGCAACAAGTGGGCTTAGAGGTGAACCAAGGCATGATGGGAAGGGATGACAACAGTATCTAATACCAAGCCCCTCTAGAATAGCAGTTGTCGAACTTATAGATCAGGACTTTTATACTATTAAAAATTATTGAGGGCTCCAGAGTACTTTTGTTTGTATGACTTATATAAATATCATATTAGATATTACAAAAATTTTTCCCCACTCTGTTGGTTATTGGTTTACTCTAATGATTGTTTCTTTTGCTCTGGAGTTTAATTGGATCCCATTTGTCTATTTTGGCTTTTGTTGCCAATGCTTTTGGTGTTTTAGTCACGAAGTCCTTGCCTATGCCTATGTCCTGAATGTTTTTGCCTAGGTTTTCTTCCAGGGATTTTATGGTGTTAGGTCTTATGTTTAAGTCTTTAAT